>JAQIWH010001476.1:0-31324 GCA_034695005.1 Cryptops parisi | reverse complement strand
AGTTGCAAGTCAGATGGTGTAACTTGCATTGCAAAATAGGGCTTGTGTAACCCTGCTTTAGCCGCTGCATCCGCTTGCTCATTGCCTTTGATGCCAATGTGGCCTGGCACTCATACAAAAACAACAGACTTGCCCAATTCTGCAAGGTGGTGAACAAGCCCATGGACAAGCAGAACCAACGGCAGCCGAGAATAGAAATCCTACAAAGCCTGCAACCCACTCAAGGAATCGGAGCAGACCAAGAACCAGTAAGCAAGGCTCTAAAGGCAAAGCGACAATGACCTTGCAATTGCTACAAGTTCAGCTGAGAAGATGCTGTACATGGATGGAAGATGCCCACTGATGGTAAAAAGCCAAGATACGCATCCAAAATCTACTCTATTGCCATCCTTCGATCCATCCGTATAAACGGCCTCAAAGCAGCGATGGTGATGCAGGATCTGCTCGAAGCGTCCAATATATTTCGCCGAGCAAGTGGAAGCTCGTCGCAAATGGCTTAAATCCATGATAAACGTAATAGGTGAAAGCTGCCATGGAGGGCAAGATAGATTAACAGAAAGCACTGGAGGCCAAGTATCTGGGTGAAAGGAATCCGCAGCCCAAAACCCAATGGCCGGCTGACCCTGACTCTCCGAGCATACAGCTGCATGTTAGCTGGATGAAACACGCACTGGTATGCCGGATTGTCAGGGTTGGTGTACAGACGTGCCACGTAGCTGCGTCTAGCAGCTTCCAAGAGATGGTGGAACAGAAGCTCACCACTCTCCACGCACATGCTATTCACAGGGCTAGTTTGAAATGCCCCTAGTGCAATGCGGATACCACCATGATGGATGCTTGTAAGTTGCGATAGATAGGACGGTCGAGCCAATGAGAACACCATCGAACCATACATCAAACGAGACCGTACTAACGACTGATAAAGAGTCATCATCACAGTACGGTCTGCTCCCCAAGATGGATGAGTAAAGATCCGGAGGAGATCTAGTGCTTTACGGCAACGAAGCTTGAATTGACGAAGATGTGGGCGCCAACTGAGCTTCTGATCAAAAATCAAGCCGAGAAAGCAAACCTCCTCCTTCACCACAAGGGGAGTGCCACCTAAAGTCAATGATGGAGCGGGTAACAAACGGCGCAATCTGCAGAAGTGACAAGTTCTGTAAGATGACTGTTGCGACGTTTCCATTCACCGCATACTATAACCCTTCCATAGAAAGCCGCAGTAGGTAGCTTGTAGACCTTTGTTGACCCACCTCCAAACAGAAAAATATAGACACCCACAATGGTCCAATGGTGCATTGGATGTTCGATGGTTGATGTTCGAAATGTTCAGTGGGGTGTATTCCGAGGGAACGAGTGGCACTAGGACGAAGAGCATATCATTGAGGAAAGAGCTAGTAGAAAATGGAAGGATAAGTAGGGTTAGCAGGAAAAGCTAATAAACGTGCAATGTAACGGCGATTCTGATCGTCGAAGAAGTGATGAAAGGGAAGTTCACCACACTCACCACACATGCTGTCAACTGGAGTCATGCGAAAGGCCTCAAGCACTAGACGAAAGCCTGGTGAACACTGTGAAAGCAAAAGAGGTAAAATTTTCGTGCAGAAGTAAAGACAACAGAAGCGTAAGTTAATCGGGAGCGAACGAGAGACCTGTACAGTGTGAGCAAGATTTAACAATCCGCTCCCCCCCCCCAAAGAGAATGATTATTGTTGATGACTATGTTCGACTAAGAATGCAGAGCAGGTCAAGTGCTTTACATATGGCGCCCACTAAAACACAGAAATTACAGAACTCTATATAAGTTGGTCAAGACCCGACAGTTGGTCAGTGTAAATGAAGAAGCCAGCTGAAGCAATAGTCGAAAATGGGCCAAAGAAAGCAAACCTCACACTCAACTGCACCTGGGTGCACCTGCAAGAAAGAGGACTGGGTCAAGGTGTAGAGCATGTTTACGGCAAAAGTGAACACACATGGTCTTTGTCAAAACAAAGCAGAAACCGTGAGCAAGAGCCCAAGACTCAAGGCAAGAGATGGTCAGCTGAAGTTGACGTTCTGCCACCGCAAAAACAAAAAAAGGTGGTATGAGCAAAAAAAGAAGGCAAGATCGTCAACAAAGAGTGATGCTGCAACCAAAAGGGGGATCTGCTGGATAAGAGAATTGGTGGCAACAATGCACAAAGCAGCACACAGCCTTGGGAAACCCTGTTCTCCTGAAGGAACCAAGGGGATAGAGCCAATCCAACCCAAACCCGGAACGAGTTCCTCCCATCTTGCGGGGGAGCACGAGTCTCTCGACAGCAGCTTTAAGGTGGTGCATGTTATGTTTGGTGAGTATGGTGTGTGTGACACATTCTAGACGTGAAATGTCCAATTCATGATGCCAAAAGAATAAGTGTGGATTGGGATAAGCATAAGAGTTGATAGCACAAGATTTGTTTACAGAAGACAGCAGTGTTTTGAGGATGTTATTGATGCATGTTTCATATGCATTTTGTAGTTTTTTTGATGTTTGTGTGGTTGGTGTTGCGTGCTTGTAGAAAGCAGAAGTAGCTCCAGTGTGTGTAGTAACCAGAGTGAAAACTGAATCAAATGCTGAATCATCCTGCAAAATAATGTCAGGAAGCTAGAGGATCACGTTGCGGTAAAGGTAGTGTTGGGGGTGAAAGAACAAGTGCGTGCTGAGTAAATAAAAGAAAATCTGTGTGAGCTAGAGCCTTATGACTTGGGGGTTAGGTTGTGTAGGGTTTGTGCAACTTGCTGCTTGAGTTGTTTAAGGGTTTCTACTGGGATTAGGTTGTTAACTACAAAACAATGCCGCTGGTCAGCAACTCGTTGTTCAGGTAGAAAAAGTAACGATATGTGTAGTTGTTTTCTAACTATTATCTTAATAGTTTCTAATCGGGTAATAGTGTAGTACGCCCACATCAGATCTTGGTTCATCTGGGATGACCGGACGATGCATTGGCTTGAAGCTTTGGTGGTCGTTGCCATGAAAGGCATCAAAACACTTTCAGTCGGATGGGCCAGACTGTGCCCAGTCATTGTGGTAGCTGTACAGGCAGGTGGTGCCACTTCTGCACCACTCACTCCGGCAGACTGAGACTATTTATTCTAACAAAAGCCTCTGTCTAACCCTTGAATGCGAGTGACTTTATTCTGCACCACACTCGATGCAGTATCAAGATACTCATTGGCTGTACTCATAAGACATTTGGACTCATTAACCAGCAGCCGTCATTGACTAGCCGTTCCCAACCAACCGTTACCACCCCCACCACTTGGTGGTTGGGTCCACGAGGGCTTAGTATTATTTTATTATTATTATTTATTTACAACACAAGGAATCAAAAACAAACCAAATAATACATACAAAAAGAAAAACATAGAACTGAAAAAAATACAGAGTACAGTTGGTACAAAAGTACACTAAAATGAAAAGTGACTAGGCCTACATTGAATTAACAAACTGAAAAACCTGCTTATCACACTTATTATAGTTGATTTCAGTGACATTTTCAGATATTTTTGTGAATTTTCTAATTCTAATTAGCAGAAAATTCCAATCTTGATATTGTAAGAAGATTTGTTTGATAACTTTAATGAGACAAGTGGAATAGCAAACTTTAAAGCTGTAGTGTCACGACTAAGGCAGTTAGTATTATAATCATTCTTATGATTGTACAGCGGATGGATAAAATTATTGAGAAATCTAGGAATTTCATAAGTCGTTAATATCTAATGAGTTTAGTAAGAGTTAATATTCAAAGAGTATCAACACTTAGTAATTTAACGTAAGGATGTGAGGTAACCTATAGAGGTGTTGGTCAAACAAGAGGCCTAAAAAACTCACTTTGTTTCGAACAAGTAGAAGAGTACCTCCAAGTTTGAAAGATCGTTTAACATGCACTTTACGGAAGCGACAGAAGTGGACACACATGGTCTTTTCAAGACACATTTTTTTATAGTCTTTTTTTTATATCATGTCTCCCTACTCACCTAATTATCTATATGGAATTTGCAGATTACTCTGCACTTCGATTACCATTGTTATTGTCATCATACTCAAATGCACTATAAAAGGTTAACCCACTGTGCCCAACCTACTTTGTTGTATGTGTTTTATTTTGAAACTTCATAACCATTTACTAAATGTATATTTATTTCACATTTCAATAAATAGGAAACAAATAAAAAAACAAACAATCTTTGGTCTTTTGTTTAAGCAAAAATCATTGCTAAGAGTATACTGTTCTTCACAGTTGATGACAAGTTGATACGAACGCATAAAAATAGCTAAATTGTCTACAAAAAGGGAAGCATAACCAGGGAGTGAATCTGCTGTGTGATGGAATTAATCGCTATGACAAACAGAGTAGTACTGTTTGCCTTGAGAAACGCCGTTCTCCTGTATAAACTGTAAGGACAAAGCATAGACACTACGCCTATGTGCAGTGAAAACGTTTGTGTTGAGATAAAGGAAAAGAGGACAGGCATGCAGCCGCACAGGTCAATGTTGTCAAAAGCTTTCAGAATGCCATGATACCAGGTAATGTCATACGCCTTCTCCAATTAAAAGAAAAGCCCACCACATGCTGATGATAGAGAAAAGCATCGTGAAAATAGGATTCGAAAGAAACTAAATGGTCTATGGTTGAGTGGTCCCGACAAAAGCCACATTAGAGGGGGCAGATGAAGTCGTTCAATTTTAACCACCATGTGAGGCATTTGTTAATCATTTGTTCAAAGACATTGCAAACACAAGTAGTGAGTGTGATAAGTCGATAGCTTGAAGTAGCACATCTGTTCTTTCCTAGTTTTAAGATAGAGATCATGATAGCATCTCACCAGGCAGATGAGATGGTACTGTCATTCCAAAGTTTATTGAAGAAGGGCAGCACAGAGAAACTGTGGACTGGTGTGAACACGTGATACGTGTTTTAAAGTCAGGATATGTATATGATTTGGGCCAAAAGCTGTGTTCTGGGAAGCTTTCAAAGCAAAAAGAAGTTCCCACAGTTGAAAGGGGAGATCACAAAGTTCTGGGCAAGTAGAGGTAAAGGACCGATGGGCAGGTTCAGTTCGGTGTTTGATAACTAGAAAATAGGAATCATAGTTTCGGCAGCTACTGATGTTGACAAAATGTTCTGTCAGGAAAGTGACTGGCTTGACGATGGCTGGGTTGACGAAAGCTGTTGGGTTGACGATGGGGGCATTTGCACCACCGAGGGAGAAAGGGGTAAAAAGGGTCACTTCCTATCACCCGACTGACTCGGTCGTAAACCTTGGCAATGGGTGTACTGCTTGTTAAAGCCACAAATGCATGCTAGGAATGTCACTTCGCGGGTACGACAGCGTGCCTGGTTTTGCTCTGCTGCGTTAAAAATAATGAAGGTAACAAAGATTGGATGAAGTTTAAAGTAGTTCAGTGCCGCCTTGTAATCTCTTATCGCATGTGCTACTGCATCTGTCCACCAGGGAATCGGGCAACAGACCATTCTTCCAGAAGAGTAGGGTAAGGAGAGACAAATGGTAGAAAGAATCGTTGCTAATGTATTGGTAAATTATGTTAACGAGAGAAGAAAGGTAGGGATCGTATCACTCAGTTAGATTAGTAAATAGTGGCCAATTAGCCTTACAAAAGATCCAATTGCAAGAAATTGGAGAAGCCTTCCCCCCTGGTAGAGATGGATAATAAAGAAGTGGTGATTACTAACAGAGATCTGTGTGAACTAATCAAGTAACTAGAGAGACAATGGCAGGACTACAAAGCGAAAGAATGGTAGCGCTCCCACTCCCATAAGAAAAAGGATGGGTATTAGAGCCATCGTTAAGAATGCTAATTTCATGGTCAGAGGATAATCTGTCAATAGAGAGACCATGAGGGGAGTTGGAAAAAAATCCCCAGGTGGAATATGGGCTTTGAAATCACCGAGAAGGATAAATAGGGTAGAGAGCTCATCAAGCCAGTCGGAAAGTTGTTGGCGATAAGTGCACTTGTTAGGAGATAGATAAATGGAACAAAGGGTGACGTGCCATAGAAGATGGCAAGTTACAGCTACTGCTTGCAGTTGGGTAGAAAGTGGGATTGCACATGCAGCAAATTCCTGGCATACTGCAATGAGTACGCCACTGCAAAGCTGGTAGAGTACAAGGTCCTGACGGAAAATATTAAAATCATTCAAGATGTGATTGTCAGGGTGGAGGTTAGTCTTTTGGAAATAGACACCACAAGGGAGAAAGCTCGGTAAGGAATAAATGGAGTTCAAGTAAGCGAGAGCGAGTTCCATTGCAGTTCCACTGAAGTAACATCATAGTTAGGGAAGGGGTGGAGTAAGCAATGGGAAAACGAATTTAGTTCCCCCCTTTTTTCTTGTTGATGATTATGGTTGTTTTGGTACGAAGGCGTGAAGAGCTGTTGAGAAGAGCCGACTCGGACTATTTGTGTAGGAACTGAAAACGTTTTTATTGATACCAATGTATGACTTTAACTTGTATCATGAACATTTATTCTAGTTTAATAGAGAAGGTGTGTAGCAATCTTATAATAATTTGACCTTTAATGGTACATGTATTTGTGATAGGACAGTGTATTATATCTGTTTTTTGTTATTTTTGTTTATTTCTAATACAGTTAGTGAGTAACAGTGATTGCTGATTTGACATTGAACATAGAAAGTACAATAATAATTTACGATATACGAGTGATAAAACACTGTATTGAGAGAGAAGCCAACCACTGTGAGACCACCGGAAAAGGGTGCATCCAAAGCCAACAAGATTGTCTTACTTAAAGCCATCGATGTAATTTGCAGATAACCAGGGTAGTCGCGGAAAAACAAATAAAATTGTTCCATGTACTCGGAGAGGTGTATGGATGCTTCCCAAAGGTTGTGGAAAGTGAAATCACAACCTGAGACTTCCAGCATAACCCACAAACAGATGAGGAATGTGCGATATTCTTAGGGAGGACGTTGGTCAGGCTGGAAGAGTTCAGTGATGTGTATTCTAAGGGCAAGTGGCTTTGAAGCACTAGGTGTACATACTGGAATATGGTTGGTGAAAAACTAGAAAATAAGCAGGATTAGTGGGGTCCGTGCACAATCAAGCGACATAACGACGACTGCCTTCATCGAAGAGGTAGTTGAAAAATAATTCCCCGCACTCGGCGCTGGCGATAAAATCAAGTGCAAAAAGCACCAAGAGCAAGACGGATGCCAACATAATGAATGCTGTGGAGGCATAAAAGGTAAGATTTCCGTGCAAAAGAAAAGGCTATGGTAGCATAGGTTAAACGGGAACGTACTAAAGATCGATAAAGTATCAACAAAACCTGATGGTCTGTTCCCCATGAAGGGTGGTTGAGAAGGCAAGATGGTATCCAGCCAGAGTGAACGAATAAGATTAATGTGACACTCTTTTATAAATATACCTCATAAAAAGAAGTGGTATTAAACATCAGTGAAAAATTGATATCAAATGTTGACTAACTTTGCATTAGAAATGTTTGCTGGTTGCTTATAATGCAGAATTCAAAATAGCTGGTGATCATCTACTTTAAGAAATGCATTAGTAAATTTGAATCCATCAAAAACTAGTTGCCTATAACAATTAGCAAGTTGTTTTTATGCACGACTAAATCCAGAGAAAGTATCCAGCAGTAAAAATAATTTGTAACTTTAACAAAAATAATCATCACTGTGTTACAACACAATCTATCCTTCGTTACCAACAAAAGCCATCATAATGTTTTATTCACAAGAAAAAAAAGGCAGAACAAAAGGATATCACTGAAATAAAACACGTCATTAAATTCAGATAACAACCAAAAGGACATTCAAATTGTTAGTACACTGTAATTATGATTTGGTTTGACTAGATCAGTGGTATTCAAACTGGGTTCCAAAGAACCCCAGAGTTCCGGGAAACATTTTCAAGGGTTTTGCAGCTTTTTTTATAAAATATTAAATTTTTATTTTTTACTAATACAATTATATTCAATTGACTCATTAATGCTCAGCTGTACTTCAGTACTGAATTTGAACTGTGTTGTGAAATAATATACATTTTCATAAGCCAAAATTGCATCCAATAATAACCTACTTTACATTAAAATTTGTACACTTACATATTTCCATAACCCTTAAAAACTACCGTATAAACAAATCAATCAATCAATCAATTTCGGGCCCACTTATCCTGGCGGCTCGCCGAAGCTGCGGTGGGCAAGCCTTCTCGTCTTATCCTTCACCGCAGCACAAACATTGACCCAGCTGTTGAGAGTGACCCTCTCACAGACTTTGAAGAGCTGGTCTCACCATCTGATTCTTGGTCTCCCTCTAGGCCTTTGGTCGACTGGATGTGTGTCCCAGAATTGGTAGACCAATCTTTCCTGAGGCATTCTTAGGACATGGCCAAGTCATCTCATTTGAGATCTCTCTATCCAGAGAAGTAACGGTTCGACTTTGAGGCTTTCTCGGATTACAGAACTCCGCACTTTGTCGAGCAGAGTGCGTCCTGCAACCCGTCAAAGAAACCTCATCTCAGCCTTTTGGTCATTACCCAGTTACCGGCCATTACCCATAAACAAAACAAATATAAAAAAAATTAAATGTAGTCAGCTATATATATCAATTTTGAAGAATACAAAATTCAATTGTAAATAACAAAATTCCCATTTAGCTTGAAATTAAAAAAAGGCCCGTGGTGTCCCCTTCCCCCCAGGAGTTCCAAAAGATATCTTTCCAATTTCCAATCTTTTGTGGGTGTTAGAAGTTTGAAGACCACTGGACTAAACCTCTAAGTCATTGATCAGAATCAATTTCAGGATCAGCTTAGAACTTGAATTTCACTACACAATCAGGTTTTATGCTGATTTATTAAGGGAACCTCAAATGAAACACATTTTTATGAACATGTTTATACTTGAAAAATACTTTTTCCAATTCTATGCTGATTCTGTGGCACATAACATCACGGTCTTCATTATTCGACATTAATGTAATCACTAATACAGTGTTAACATTTCATATTTATTGAATAATAAACTAATCTACGAAAATGTCATAATCACGCTAACAGATATTTCAATTCCTTTTCATACAGTACTATCATTATGCTCATTTCAGTGTTCAAATATGGTGCATGGAATTAAACAACAAACAACTCCGATTTGTATATTATACAAACACAACAACAAAACAAAAATATTTTAATGCACAACAAATATAAAAACAACCCACTCAACTTTTTGACACACAAAATAACAGATACAAGTGATAAAAACCATGATAAGTATCATGACTGATAATCGAACAATACACTTGTTTTCATGCCTCTGGTTAACAAAGCTGTTACACTGTTTACCAACTTGAATAAAAATTAAACAAGTGAATTCATCTTTCTTCCATCTTTTCATATTACTATAACAAAAATTAATGCAGCACCTGTTTTGTAATCTGTAGTTGGCTTAAGGCAGTAAAGTTGCCATTCGTACCCCTACTTCCGTTATTTCGGCAACAAATGGTCTCAATGTAGCATTCATTCTAGTCATACCATGATGACTGAACATAACATATGGATGAGCATAATAATGATAGACGTTAGGAAGATCTTTGATAAGAACAGCAACGTCTAAAGGATCTGCAATAGGATCGTTTTCACCAACAAAGAGTGCAACTGGTGTTGTAATTTTAGACAAATTGTAAACAGGAGGAACTGTCTTAGAAAAAAATAAAAAATAGTACCGGTAAGAATATAACCAATTGCTTTGATGAGATCATTCTACATGTACAGCCTATTATAGTGTACTTACTGAATGGTAATAAAACAAATTTCTAAGATGGCCATAATCATAATACCGTAATTCCTTGTCCATCAACTGCAAAAAAATACTTGAAATATTCAACTTCAAGCTCATGCAAAATCTTTTGAATATCATATGTAAGAATATAATTGAACTTTAGTTGTCTAGCACAAGAACTAATTACCTGAGCCATATGAGCATACGCTTTCATCGAAACGCCACTTCTGCAATGTCCAATTACAAGTTCTTCTCGTTGCTAAACATTTAAAAGTATGAATAAGTTTCAAGCCACTCACTGCAAATATTATTTTTACTTCTAACACACATTTGACACCATTATCCACATAATCTAAAACAATGATTAATAGTGAACGATAATACATCGTTTAATAAACAGGATGTTCAAAGAGTGGAGTTGATATCAATCATATTTTGTTACACAAAAAGCAATCTCGACTAGTGTTTACATGAATTATAGATGTCAATCTCATGGGCTTTGTTGTTATCGATAATCACCAAATATGTAGCCTACTATCAACCACGATCGACAAATTTACAACTCATTCTATAAACAAATGTATTCCTGTATAACTGCACAATAAATAATAACCATTGTAACCTTATGTGAAACAACAAGGCTAATCTATACAAATAAAATGTTTTTATTTTCTTGATTATTATGCAACAACAATTGGGCCAATTTTTACCAAACTTTATAGACCTACCAAACTTAAGGAGTTGATCCAACTAGGGTATAGACATATTGAAATTATAAGTAGAAAAAGAAATTGGAGTGGAGGGACTTTACAATATGAGAGTGAGAGGTCAATGCTATATGCAAATTTGTGATTAACTCCTATGTTTTTTTCAGCTAGTCTATCATTTACAAAAAGCATATGAAAAAAAGGAAAGTTTTGGAAACAAAAACTCTTCCCTCTAAGAATGCACTAAAAAGTATGAACTGTAGAACAATTATTGTTATTTCCATATAACATCCATTATGGACAGTTGTATTACAAATAGATGTGATAATTTCAATATCATCACTTTTATATACTGTAGGTATGTGAAACAATCTGATGTCACTCATCCAAATTCTCAACATTGCCCCTCTCCTCAAGCCAAACTAAACAATAATAAACTTATGCTAATAATTGAGTCTACTACCTATTCAAATTTTAAGAATTACGTGTTACTTACAAAAGGAGAAGCAGTCTCTGGATCATACCCTTGCAAGTCATACATTTTTAACAGTTGAAAGGGAGGTTTATCCATCCACGAATTTGAATAATATTTGTTTTTGGCACTGGCTGACGTCATAAAATCCGGAATACCAAATGCCTTAATAAAAATTAAAATATGCATTAACTCAGTTTGCCTGTGAACTTTTCAATATAGTTTTTATGCAGTAAATTGCATAGGACATGTACAGGCAACAACTATAGCATGAAAACTTAGTTCTAAAGATTACAAACCCAAAGAATGATCCATTACTAGCATGATTCAAGTAGAAAAAATTATAGTTTAAAAATAAATTTTGAAAGCAAAATTAATTAATAAAAAAAATACCAATACAAAGTACGGTATAGAAAAAAAAGGGGTAAATTGACGAGGTAGGCAAGATGATGAATTAAGTTTTTTAAAAAAAACTAGCTGTAAATGGCATCTATGTGCATTATCGCTAGATGCAGCAATCACTCTTTGCAAGTTTACATCTATTTTCGCTAAGTTATTGCCAACTGAAGTATCTTAGCTCGAGTAAATGGGTTTTTTTAAAAACTTTAAATTCTGGGCAATGTGCAATCTATCACAAAAAGTTTGACTAGTGTGTACATAACTGTCAAGAGCTTGATATTTTTGTTACATAGCACATGGATTTGGCCATTTGGGCTATATTAGGGCAAGATGACAAGGGTAAGATAATGAATGTATCATCCAAGCATATTTAAGACTGGATTTATTAGTTTTCTATCTATACCCCCATATTGAATGCAATATCCCACAAAAGTCCACATCTCCTTGCCCAAATTCAACATATCAATAAAAAACAAAAAATAGCAAGTTGAGTATAAGTGCAAAAAAAGTTTTAACAATTTTTGCACGGCATTAATAAAAGTCGACATTTGTACACCTAGATGTATAATATTTGATGTTTCATGCCATTCCTGTCGCCCCTAAGATGTTGCCACCCTAAGCCCAGGCCAATAGGTCCTAATGGGAAATCCGACCCAGTGCATATCAAGAAAAAACAAACATGTGTCATTACAAGCAATGACAACAAGTGTGAAGTTAGCCCACCAAAATCAGCCCCCCCCCACGTGAGTGTTAGTTCTAGTTAGTTCCGCTTGTTCCCAAAATTTTAGCGTTTGTTCCATTTTAGGAGCCCCAGAACAAACGATTTTGTTATGACAAGCTAGCTTCACAACAGCTCGCCAACATTGTCCCAAATTGTTGAAACGTTAGTTCTATTTGTTCCCAAAATTTGAGTGTTTGTTCCATTCTGGGAGCAGAAAAAAAGACGATTAAAAGTGGTAAGCCAGCTTGCCAATATCTCTCCCCAACTCCAAATTCAGCCCTATTCTATCCAAACGTTATTCTAGTTAGTTCTACGTTAGTTTTGGTCGTTCCCAAAATTTTAGCGTTTGTTTCATTCTAGGAACCCCAAAACAAACAATTTTGTTTCGGTGAGTTAACTTCACACCAACTCACCAACAATGACCCACATTGCTGAAGTTAGTTCTGGTTAGGTATAGTATAGATTAGTTCCAATTGTTTCCAAAATTTGAGTGTTTGTTCCATTCTGGGAGCCAAGAAATAGACAATTAAAAATGATAAACTAGCCCACCAATATCACCCCCCCCCCTCTCTTAGCACAAAATCGTTTGTTTCGAGGCCCCTATAATGGGACAAACGCTCAAATTTGGGAACAAGCAGAACTAACGTAGAACTGACCAGAACTAACATTTGGATGGAATGAAGCTGGATTTAGAGAGGAAGAGTGATACTGGCGAGCTGTCTCGCCATTTTTAATCGTTTATTTCTCAGCTCCCAGGATGAAACAAACGCTCAAACAAACGGAAACAAACGCAACTAACGTTTCAACAATGTGGGACAATGTTGGCGAGCTGATGTGAAGTTAGCCCGCAATGATACCAGCTAAAAATGCCTTCAAAAACGTAAATGATAGAGAAACAGCAAACAGATATTCAGCTTAAGTTGTATTCGGAAAAAATGTAACATCAACAGCCGAAACCAAGCCTGCATAAGTGTCCAGCATGTGAAGAAGTGTATAATGATCCACCAGTAAAAGACTGGATCATGTGCTATCACGAATTGGTGGCATGACAAATATTATGAAGATGATAAGCTACAGGATCAGTTAATTTTTTGGTTAGAAATACATGTGCAGCTTTGCCATGTTACCTGGCATGTCAGGAAAATGACGATTTTGCACAAGTTTACAAGAATGCTCTTGTGCATTATATTTATAGATATTTCAACAATACTTGTACAATTTGATAAGTCTGTAATTGGTCTATCTTTATGCAATGAAGTTTTGTGTGGTAATAACAATGTAGCTAAATTACATCAATCTCCTTAGCATCGCCAAATTTTCCCCATCTACCCGTAATAAAAATTGTTCTGCAACTGAAATATGAATTACCAGATGCATTGCAAAATGTAATTGTTTTACCTTCATAAAATGGTATAAGATATTAATAGCTGGTCTCACAGGCCAAGTAATGTACCTCATTCGTGAAACTGGTAAAATATTTAAAAATCCTTTGATCTAGAAATATAAGAATAAAATGAATTACAGTACTCTAATTTCATGCATTTGTTTAAACACTTTAACAGCGATTTATACTGAAACAAGCATCTTACTGACACTAGATACAAACAGTACATAACTATTACGACTTGCGTACAAAATCGATTTAAAGACATACTTAGGAAAGAAACTTGTTTGTATAACCTGTGGACTGCCTGTATACTATGAGCCAACTCAGAGGACCAATTGATAAGAACTAGTCCTAACAAGCCATTTGGTCTGTGTGCCTGGCCTGAAAGATCTCAAAATAAAGACACTTGTTTATTAAACATGTCTCTTAGGGCTTTTGGAGTTTGTAGCGAGACTCCACACATTTGTGATTGGCCCTAGCATGTTAGTGCATGGCCTTATAGGTAGACTAAGCTTCGAGGTCATATGGTAGGCATTTGACTAAGGGCCTTCGATTCCAAGCCCCTCCCCCATGATAATGACTATTTTAATTTCTGAAAAAGTCGAACATTTTTATATTAATCCTTTTCAAAGTGTAGAAACCGTTTGTCATCACCTCATCCACTGACATATTTTAGCACCTTACTTTTTAATCAGTTTTCCTAATTTACTTAATAACAATAAAACTTGATTTAATTTGCATTGCTTACAAAATATAGCAGAGGTTCCCATTTTTGCATAAGGTCCCTAAAGCCATGATGCAACACAAGATGAATTAACCAACTAGAGGTTATTCATCACCAACATAAAATGCTAAAGTGTAATATGCTGCAGGTAGGTAGGTAGGTACTTGGGGTTTAACGAGGGCACCGACTGGCTTTTACAGCTATGTCATTTGGCCCTCAGACTTTATTTAAATCAGAAATGCTGAAATGACGATGAGATGAGGATGATAAACATTGAACAGGGTTTTATGAAGCAGGAGGAAACGGGAGTGCCCCGAGAAAACCTGCCCCCGCGGTGTCAGACCCTGAACTGAACCCACACGGCACGAGTGGGAGGCGAACTCACCAACTAGAGTACCGGAGGTGGATACCCTAACCACTAGGTCACCGCGGGGCCCCATATTCTTTTTAAGAACACTACCCAATGTAAAGCTATTCACCATACTAACTTTTTCTCGTAATCCAAGCTCTTTTTTAAACAAATCCAGAACTTCATTTTTCAGTTCCATCCTATTTTCTACTTCAGTTTCACTAAGACCACTAATAATAAGATTGTTCCTTTTGTTAACCATTTCAAGTTGTATGAGTTTTTCATCAATTCTGCCAATTTTATCCCTTTGTTTATTTATCTCACCTCTCATTTCCTCTTTAAATGAATCAAACGTGAAACCAAAATGTTCTAATTTTTCAATACCATTCTCAATAGTCAAAAATCTGCTTTTGTACAATTTCATGATATTTTTTAACAAAGATAACTGTTTATCTATTTTTTCAATTAGACCTGCCAATTCACCCTCTGAACCATTATTTTAATGCATTCTTGCAACATTCGACCGTGTGTTCGTTGGCGAACTCATTATCACTCTTTACAAAATTTCTTAAACAATTACCAAATTTTATTACAAACACCAAATATCCAGGTGAGAGAAGCCAAACAAACAATCTAAAAAAAAAAAAAAAAAAACAGACACTAGACAACATTTACATAACAATAGTCATATCAGGAAAACCAAAAAAAAAAAAAGATTTTTCAGCAAAACGAGTTCTTAACAAAGTCAACACGTAGACATACAACCTATCAAAAACAGTCAAGGGCCTGCAAAACTCTTTTCTACGCAAGTACTCTAATGAATAATTTATACACACCTAGTAGGGGAGACAAATACAAGAAGTATTATAAACTAGTGTCTTCAATCAATTATGCAATGATGCCCTTGTAAAAAAAATGCAATTTAAAATTTTTTTTAAACATATATTCTCATGAAATTTGAGATGCCCAATGAGCTCTAAATCCATTACTGAACGCAACTTAGCACTTTGCATGTGCTGTTCCAATGGTTCATTGATGAATTGCATATGCAATATCTGGTCTTGTTATTACTGTAAAATGCATAAAATGCAATCAATGCATGATATTTCTGCTTGTCTATATTTCCCTTCCACTGTTAGATGATTCAAGCTTGTCTGTATTAGACTTTGATCTACTTTTGCCAATTTCATTTATTGTTTGTAGCAAATTTTGCTATGTAGCTTTTCTGATGTAGAGATATGGAATCGGTTTCAACAACATCACACTCGATTGATGCACCAAGTATGTACAGTGGAACTACTTTATTTGTACGCTCCTCTATTCGTAGAACTATGTATTCGTCCAATTGAATTTGAATCAATATTAATACGTTGCTTCGCAATTCGTATCAATCCTGAACATCTTCTAGTGAAAAAAAACAAAAAGAACGGAAAAAAAAACACCAGACGAGTTACCTGATGTTTTTTTGCACAGTGATCACACTTCTGAACATTAACATACCTTCAACTTATGCTCAGGTTTATTTAACGTACTGTTACAGTACATTTATTAGTTTTATATTTTTTGTATGGTGGGGGGAGGTTGAGTCATGTCAATTTCTTTGTAGTGACCCCTGGGAATGACACTATGTCACAAGTTGTGACAAGCTCTAATCTATGATGAGAAGGCTTTCTTTTACTTGTTGACTATGATATAACATACACAAATATATTACTTAAGAGTAAGACTAAATATAATGGGTTTTTATAGGTCGTATAATGAAAACATTGCGTTCTGGGCTGGTGTTGATGACATCCTGGTAGAAGGAGCATTTAGATATAGTGACGGAACTGCTCTAAGATCATTCTCACCATGGCAATCAAATCAACCAAATAATGGAAGATCAACAACATACAATTACCGACATACCAATGCAGAAAATTGTGTATCTGTAAGCAGTCAATTTGAAACATGGAATGATGAAGGATGTTCAAGTACCAGATATTATGCATGTGAATTCAGAAGTATGTAGGCTACTAGCTGTTTGTAGTTAAATACAGTATCATAAAATCTTTAAGGGCAACTGTCATGTTACAAATTCATATCTGAATCTGATTTGGTCACTCAATTAAATCTAAAGCCAATTATGAAGCCAAATACTGGTTATGTGGCCACACTGCCTTCTGATTAGCTGAGTAGTGAATTCAAATACAAATTTCTAATGTGACAGTTGTCCTGTACTTTAATTATTACAATTATTAAGCAATTTCAATGGTATAACTACCACAAAGTGGAGGCGTCACGTGACTTTGGTCTGATCGAAGTGAGTGTTCATAGTGATTGTTATTTCATATGCAATTAAATCTCAGCATCAATCATCACTGTCAATAGTGGAAATAGCAACAACTGTACTGTATGCAAATTTGATGTTGCCATTTGCATACAATCTCTCACACCTGCGAAATTGATTTTCTATCACCAGACTAATGCATAGATGTTTACTATTAACTTTCAACATTAAAAAAAATCTATTATGTTTATATTTCTGGTTATACAATTGTGATTCTGGACTGAACTGAAGCAAAGACAAACAATGTCTACCTTTAAATTTGTCACCATTTCTTAAAATAGTGACTGTGCGAGCGACTGCAGGTTGTGTGGTTTATAGCGACAAAATCGTTTAACCATATTACGATATTTTTTGACATTAGAGTGTGCAGCTGCACACCCTTCACACCTCGTGCACACACCTATGATATCACCATTAGCTTTCAATGACCTTGCAGGTTCAAAATTTTACTCAAATTTCCTATTTAAAAGGCCTAGAGGGAGACCAAAAATTAGATGGCAAGACCAGCTCTTCAAAGTCTGTGAGAGGGTCTTTCTCAACAGCTGGGTCAATGTTTGTGCTGCGGCGGAGGATTTGACAAGATGGCAATAAGTGGGTCCAAAAATGATGATCCTCTACCTAATAAAATTTAATTAACATAAGTTCCCAGCCTACACTTTTAGTTTTAGTTATTTGTGTTAAGAACATTTTTAAAATATTGAAGAAAATGTTATTTTCCAACTTTTAGTGCATTTGAAAATAAAACCCTTTTTAAAAAAGTTTTTTTTAAATTTCATTTGAGCATGGTAGCTTCTAGAACTCCATGACATAGTTGAAGGCTTTCATATCACAGTACAATACCGTAGATAGTCCATTAATCAAATTTTATGAATTTTATTACTTGAGTATCAATAGGTGAAAGATAATGGCCAATCAGCATGAGCATCAACATCACACGTGATAAACAAAGATCACCTTATATTTTTAATTCTACCAGTCGTAACATAAGCCGTCATCTCATTGGTAGGATTCTATCCCGTGGATAGCATTGTATACCCTGGTTGCTAGGGTAAATCTGCATGGATTTAGACTCTACTGCATACATAAGAGAAATAAATATATAGATTTGAACCTTTGAACCAATTTTACACTTTGATACTCTCAGAAAGAACTGACCGATAATATATTCAAATTTATTGGAGATATGTAAATCAAATGTTTTTAACCCCTTTTATATAAAGGGCCTTTTTTTTATCTTGCATTGGGGCCAAATTTTTATACTGATTAGTATTGTATTGATTTTTATTATTTTGTATTGCTATAGTTTTCTTGTGATTGATTATTATAATACTGGTTATTATTAAATTCTTGAAGTACTGTTAGAAAAGTCTGTTTGTTTATTTTTTGCAGGAGATTATGGACCCTGTGAAATTCAAGATATAAAAATTCCACATGCTGAATATAAATCTTGCTACAGGCAAGATCTATTGCCGTACGATGAAATTCTCCATATAAAATGTCACGAAGGCTATGTTCTGGTTGGTACCGACAACCTTACTTGTTTAGCAGACAGTACATGGTCTGCTCAGCCTCGGTGCATGCAAGGATGTCCAGCACCCAAACAACTTTCCCATGCAACGTTTATCAACTTGAAAGACGTATACACTCAGGGTAGTTGGTTGATTTACATCTGCAATGAAGGTTATGTTACTAGCAAATTAAAAAGGAGCCATTCCCAAATACGATGTGGTCCAAATGGTAAATGGTTACCAGAAAACAGTGGGTGTTCACTAGAAGAGAAATATACAATTGGAACTATGGAAGTTGAAGCAGCAACATCAATAAACTTACCATGCATCACAAACAAGGATGAAACTGACCAACTCGAACAGTTAGCCAGTGAAGGAACAACTTACCTGTGGTTAAGAAACTCTCAATATATAAATGGTACCAATATTGGTAAGTACCATACACTATTTATTTGAGTTAAAATAACTGGATAACTTGAATATGCAGGGTGTCCAAAATTTATTTCTCAGTCCCATGGTGTGATACAAAGATGATTTCTACAACAAAAAAAAGATAATCGTTTTAAGTTTTTTTTAGCAAAACTTACATAGACTCAATATATGCACCTTTTGTAATGCAACATATCTATTTGATAGTCTATTTCTACCCATGTTCAAATTAGCTTCTTTCTTGTAACAGCAGCACAGAATTCAATGATCAGTTGTTTAAGCTTTACCGATCTGTGGCAATGATGACATCAAGACTGTTCTTGATTAAGCCCACTAGATTGCAGTCATGTCAGAGTCTTTGTCTCACTGTTGTCTCAAGATCTGGTCAAACTGTCAGAGCTGATCATTGGAGCCTTTGCTGCTGTTACAGGAGAGATGCTAATTTGAGCATGGGTAGAAATGGACTATCAAATAGATATGTATCACATCACGAAGGGTGCATTTATTGAGTCTATGTAAGGTTTGCTAAAATAACTTGGAAAGATTATTATTAGAGGCGCATTATAATAGGGGCAAAATAGGCATTTGCCTAGGGCCCCGGATTCCAAGGGGCATTCCAAATTAATTTTTTATTTAAAAAAACAAATATTTAAAAAGTTAGCAACAATTAACCATGCAATGGTGTTTGTAAAATATATTTTATGCAAAAGGGGTGAAGATAATTTGAGCCCATAAGCAATATATCATACCTATGTATGTTTAAGTTGAATTTGCAATAATGCAATTTATAGAATAATAATGCTGACTTATAAAATATGGTGTTAATATTTTTAGATTATCCAATGGCTGTATTAAAAGTTTGCCAATCTTATCAAGAACAGTACAATTTTACAGTATATACAGGGGGTTAATTAAGCCTGCTATCAATAAGCCTACTAATAAATTAAGCCTACTATCAATGTTTGTTGCAGGGAGAAGGGCCCCAATAATATCTTATGCCTATGGCTCCCAACAACCTTAACGCACTTCTGATTATTATCTTTCTTTTATTGTAAAAAGCATCCTTATATCACATCATGAGAGCCAAGAAATAAAGGTACAACCTGTTTTGGATCCTGTACGAATTTAGGGTCTCTGGGTAACCATGAATATGTTATCATGTAGCATTCTATGCAACAGTATTCCACGGAATCCAATAAATCCATCCAAAATTGTAACAAAGAAAAATAATTTATAACTAAACTTGACACTGTACTATTTAATAGGTCGATTTAATAGATTGAGCTGCATCAATGGTTATTATTTTTACTAATTAATGTCATAATTTTGTACTTGATACGTTTAACATTTCAGATTATACAGTCGATACCAACGGAACATTGCTAATCAACAACATGAGTGAAGCTTCCGTAGGGCAGTACATCTGCTTTCGAAATGATCTACAACTAACCCCGGCTCTGATAGGATTTGACCTGAAACTGAAACCTTATATATGTCCCCTGCCAAGCAATCAGACCGATACATTAGTGTTTCATGAAGGTACATCTGCTATTTTCAGATGCCCACATACTGCTTCAGACCATGATTTTACTTGGTTCAAAAATGGGGAGCGCTATTACATTCGAAATGACCAAACACTATTTCCAGATGGTAGCCTTTACACCAAAACATTGAAATATTCAGATCAAGGAATCTATACATGTCAAATGCAAAAAAAGGAAACACTCTGTGTACGAAATCACACAACTGCAGTTACAATTATAGCCTTAACTGTTAACATTTGTGGAAACGTGGATTCAGAATATCCTCATCCATGGGTTGTTTCTTTGTGGCAAAATGATGAAATTGCACCTTTTTGCTATGGAGTGTTAATTCATGAAAGTTGGGTGATCACATCAGCACAATGCTTGGCAGGATTCAATCGTAAAAGAAATCTTGATTTATTTGTACGTCTTGGTCATAAGCAAAATATTGGATTTGTGGATGATG
Source organism: Cryptops parisi (assembly GCA_034695005.1). Lineage (NCBI taxonomy): Eukaryota > Metazoa > Arthropoda > Chilopoda > Scolopendromorpha > Cryptopidae > Cryptops > Cryptops parisi. The sequence continues at coordinate 10,508 of JAQIWH010001476.1, read as the reverse complement.
CACACGGTGATTTCATTAATCATGAAGTGAATGCTGTAAAAACTCATCCAAAATTTTCTAAAAAGCTTTATGTTAATGATATTGGTCTTGTTCAATTGAAAAATTCCGTTCAATTCACTAGTTCAGTAAGACCTATATGCCTGACAGAAAGTGACCTTACAGTAACACAGCCATGTGATACTTCTCCATCTCTGAGTGGAGTCGTAGTTGGATGGGGACCACTTGAGAAAGATAATTACGAAACACCCATTATGTTAAGTGAAAATATGACCATTGAAACCTCTAAAAATAATTGTTTTACTGGTGACATGTCTTATTTTGACAAAATTATCTGCTCTCACAAAACCCTTGATACAAAAACTACATTTGCTGGTGATGCTGGATCTCCATTTGAAGTTCTTTGGAAAGATAGATATTATCTGTTGGGCATCTATAGTTGGGGAGAACGTGCAGCATTATTGGGTGAGCATGATTATTTTACCCAAATTAATGAGTATGTTTCTTGGTTGAAAAGTTTTAGCGAAGGTTTGGTTGCGCAGTGATTTCACTCAGCTTGTTTTTCAAAGTCATTTTTATTTTTAATTATCTGTACATTTCTGTATTAGTTACCAGTAACCTTACATATATAATAAAGTATTCATACGAAACAGATACCAATATAGCACTTATATTATTGTAGTTTTCATACATTAATTTTAAAAGTGTATCTTATAAGATTTTTCATAACCAATAAAAACAAAACTAAAAAAACTTCAGTGTCATTGTTACTGTAACGACTGATTCACTGCAACCATTTTACTGTGGTGGTTTTGCCACAAGGTTGATTTACCACAAGGTTATTTGAAACAGCTGTTTTGCCGCTGCTGTTTAGCCATAAGCACGTGCCACTAAATTCATCACAGACTTTATGATTCTGGCGACGAATTGAAAAATGGTTGAAAAACTTTCAAGTTATTTTGCTGATTAGCAGAAATTAAATTACGTTTATTTTGTAGGTAGGTAGGTAATTGCAGGAAAGGTTAGGCGCACCGACTGAAGGGTCATATGGCGCTCACTAAAGTAAAGAAAGGGAGGAGATGAGAGGGAAGAAAAGGGTAAGATACAATAAAGAAGTTGAGAGACATCAAGGAATTGAAAAACTCTAGAAGCAGCACAAGGATTGTTGCACAAGATGGAAGGGAGGGACAGGTAAGTGGCAAAGCTGACGTTGATGAGTGTGACGAATGGGCAGTCAACAAGAACATGGGAGACAGTAAGTGAGACATCACAAGAAGTGCAAAAAGGGAGAAATGCTCCACGAAGGAGGTAAGCGTGAGAAAACTGGATGTGGCCGATAGGAAGATGGGCTAGGGCCACTTCAAATATCCGAGACTAGTAGAAGGAAAAAGTCCAAACAGAAGGAGTGTCCTTGTTGGCACGAAGTATGTTGTTGGTAACAGTGTGCCAGTCGCAGTGCCAGGTGGTACGAATCGTCTGCAATCTCTCAGCTTACAGGTCAGAAGAAAGGACATAGTGAGTGAAAAAAGGTTATTGCGGTTGGCTTTCACTGCGAGGCCGGCTAGAGGGTTTCCTAGGATGCCAACGTGACCAAGAACCCACATCAGTACAACCGAATGAGCCGCCTCATGATGGCGATGGAGGAGTTGGTGAATAATAGAAACCAGGGGGTTGCGAGAATAAAAATTGTGAATGGCTTGGAAGCCACTAAAGTAATCAGAGCAGATAAGAAAGTGAGATACGTCAGTACATAAATAAGACTGATTTTGAAGGCAAAGGGCAAGGGCTTTAGCAATAGCTACCAGTTCAGCAGAGACAATGCTAAAGTGGGTGGGGAGATGTCGACTGTAGATCCACCAACGGGAAACGCACCCGGACCGACAAAGTCATCTTGTTTGGAACCGTCAGTGAAAACTGGCTCAAAACCATCAAAGAAGTTGAGAAGATAAAAAAAACGGCCAAAATACTCAGAGGAAAAAGTGGTTGCTTTGCAAAGATTACTTAGTTCAAGAATGATGGATAAATTGGGTAGAAGCCAAGAACACAGAGGGGGCGAAAGGGGGAACAGGTAGAGAAGGAGGCCAATGAGCTGGTTGGAATGTTTTGGCTGCACGAATGCCAAGGGGACGAGTGGCACGAGGACGACAAGCATAAGACATAAAAATAGGGGGGGTGAACAGATGAGGGTGAGCAGGGTTGGAAGGATTGGAACTAATCCGTGCTGCGTAGCAACGATTGCAGTCATCAAGCAGGAGAAGGAAGAGTAACTCTCCACTTTCAGCACATGAACTAGAGATAGGGCTCGTGTGGAACGCGCCAAGAGCTAAGCAAATGCCAGCGTGATGAATGCTTCGAAGACAAGAAAGATAGGAGGGGCAAGCAGAAGAATAGACAACTGATGCATACGTTAACCAAGAGCGCACGAGATATTTATAGAGCATCATTAAGATGTGACGATCAGCTCCCCAAGAGCGGTGACTTAGAATACGAAACAGGCCGAGCGCTTTCCGGCACCGGGAACAGAGAAGATGGAAATGAGGGAGCCAGCTGAGGTGTTGGTCAAACAAGTTCGAGAAAACGGATTTTAAAGTGGACGTTGATGCAGGTGTCGCCGATGGTAAGAAATGGTTCAAGAAATGCACGTTTCAGACGATGGAAGTAGACACAAACAGTTTTCTCGAATTAAAAGCGGAAGCCATGGGAAAGGGCCAAACTATCCAGGTGGGAGATTGTGCGTTAAAGTTGGCCTACTGCTGAGGAGAGGCGAGAGGAACGACAAAAAATTGCCAAGTCGTCTACAAAAAAGGAAGCGATAACGTGTTGGTTAACCTTTTGACGATGGAGTTGATGGTAATAAAAAAAAGAATAGTGCTAAGATCACTACCCTGCAAAACTACTGTTTTCTGGGGGAACGGGAGAGAGAGAGTAGTGACTACATGAACACGGAAAGAACGGGAAGATAGAAACAAGCAAAGGAAAAAGAGGAGACAATCTCAAAGACCGGCATCATGTAAAGAAGGAAACCATGGCACCAGAGCTGCTTTGTTCGACTTGCGACATTGTATCAACTCCGCCCACTTTTGATACAACGTCAGAAATGATATGACATTGCAAAATTGCGTTGATTGACATGACTAGCATTGCGGGAAAACCTGCATGTCTACCCTCATACAGCAATAAATTTGATACTCACTCGATGGGAGAATCAAATATCATCGTATTGTTTTGATCATTTCAACATGGCGGCAAGATTGCTTGCTTTATATTACGCGTTTGAAGGGGTGCCAGGAAAGCGAAAGGAAAGAGAATATCGTCCCAAAAGATACTCCTACGACATGAAGAATAAAGAAATATTCATTCAACGTTATTGGTTGAGTTAAGGAGGCTGTTGATGAAGTGCGGGATACCGGCGGTTGTTGCCGACTCGGTCGGCGACGCAGTTGTGCCAGCACGTCGATGAGTGTAAGGCAAACTCAATAAATGAATCATATATAAAAAATTTTGAGCTGAATTACAAATGGTTGACCAAAATGCTGCATATTAAATATAGTTTCAAACTTTCGAATTTAATTAAAAAAAAATTTAGTGTATAATAGCTTCAAGTATAATAACTTGAAATGTATACAGTAATTTATTAACAAAATAATTGTATTCTTTATACTAAACAAAACAGTTAAATCTGTTAAACACGTAACGGTTAAAAGAACCTAATTTCATAATACAACTACTTACAATGTTTTTAATTATGCAATAGTATACATATTTTGTTTACTAGTGTTTACTTTTGAAAATCGAAACTGTCACTAACATTGTCGTCTGCTAAGCTTATTAAACCGGTTCCTTCTGCGCATGCCCAGCTGCCATGACTATTCGTTAAGTTAAATTGTGTTTGTTCGACATTCAGCGACATTGTATCAGTTTCTTAAAACTGATACGATGACATTGTGTCAGTACATTGACATCATATCAACTGATACAATGTTACAAGTAGAACAAAGCAGCTCTGGTGGTGTCATAAGCTCTCAAGGTCAAAGAAGACCTCAATTGCATGCTGGCATAAGAGAAAGGCGTTTGGGAGACAAGAGTCGAGCAAAACAAGATGGTCAATGGTTGAATAGCCATGACGGAAACCACACTGGAGGGGTGAAAGGAGATGATGATGTTCAAGCCATCACATAAGGCATTTATTGACCATTTGTTCGAACACCTTGCAAACGCAGCTGGTAAGAGCAATAGGGCGATAGCTGGAGGCGGAATGAGGGTCTTTACCAGGTTTGAGGATGGAGGGAAAGCCACCATCGCACCAGTTTATTGTAGAAAGAAAGAGGGAAAAGGGTGGAATGGTGGGACAAGTGTTTTAACATCTGACTGTGGATGAGGTCAGGGCCCGGAGCGGAATGAACAAGAAGCCTTTAAAGCCTCCTGAAGTTGGAAAAAAGGGTCGCAAATAGTTTAAGACAAGGATGAAAAAGAGAGGGGGAGGACTTTGCATAATGTTTAATGACTAGAAAGCAGGGGTCATAGTGTTGGCAGCTGCTAACGTCGACAAAGTGTTGAGCCAGGAAAGTAGCAACCACCATCTCCTTCAGAAAGAAGGAGACCACCAGAGTGAAGGGAAGATGGGGCAGAGGAGAGATTTGTCTGAGAACATGTCGTAAACAAACGAACGAGAAAATGCTACTGTTCACAGCAGTGACCAAAGCTCTTTTTGCAATGTTTATTTTTTTACATGTTTATTTATAATAAATTAATATGAAAAGAAGTGTTCATTTAAATAGGAGAGTGTGTGGTGTGGTTGGATGTAATAATTAGTACAAAAATATGCAAAACTTAGGTTTTTCACATTCCCAAGTGAAAAGAAAGATAATCCAAGAAGATAATCCACTTTAATTATTTATTTATGCTATGTTTAAGTAATTAATCTTCTTTATTGTGTACAATTATAAATTTAGTGTAAATAAGGTTTATTGTACACAAGTTCACTGTTTATTGAATTATTTGCTTTCAATTTTTTTCAGTCCAAAATAGTACAACCATGCAATAACAAAATTGGATTTTTAATTAAATTGTTGCACATAAACACGCTAAAATAAAACTAATAACAAATAGTTCCTCCTTTATACATCAAAACTTTATGAATACAATAATTAATTTTTTATTATTATAATTTACGTAATTATAAATTTCAAGATTGAATTTCTATCGTTTAACTAACCAAATGGGTGAGTTTTCATTTGTTTTCTGATTCGAATTGGTGACTGGTTCCATCTAAAATTGAAGGGTTTGGTGTAAAAGGGTGTTAAGTAATGTTTTTGCAATTTCGAGAAAAACGAGTTTAAAGATTTGAACTTGTCAACTTGCTTTGCTCTCTATGGGCTACTTTACACTTCTTGCACTAATATCTTTGCACATATTTTTTTTTTGCTCAAAAGTATGCATTAGGAAAATAGAATTGCACCCAATGTATATGTTTCTTCATTTTTGACAAAAAATGTTACTTAAGACTCTTTTATACCAGACCCTTCAATTACAACTGCAATTATTATTGCTTTAATTGATGCCATCTACTTTCTCAATTGCATAAAAAGTTGCCTTTTACTCATCAAAACAATAGTTTAGTGATTTATATAAATAATATGCTCTATTACAAATGTTAGTATCCACGTAGAAAGAATGATACAACAAATTAAACTACAAGTATAGAGCCTAAACGTGTCATCGTGAAACTTCTTTAATATATGGATGATATTGTGTATTTTTGTTGTACAGGGTGACCATAAAGTGTTTCCCTCATTTCAAAAATTATTATCAAACTCGGCATGCACATAAACAAACCGAAAAAAAAACACTTTGCGTTTACCTAAATTCTCCTGCAATTTGTTCGTTGTAACTAATAGTTTTTTAAATTAATTTCATTTTCTTGTTCATTACCATGAAATAAACATAGCAGTACAAAGTAAAATAAATAATTAAAATAAAAAGCAGTGAAAATTGATAAACGAATAGTAGGGTGAAAAAAACACATAATAAATGGCTGGTCTCTTGTGAGATCATCAGAACTCCCAATTATCGATTTTTGAAATCAAGGAAAGACTTTATTATGTCCACCCTGTATTTTGGTTAATTTACAGTCCCCAATAATCAAGGAATAAATTATTCGAGAAAGGACCATCAGCTTACAGTAGGCTTATAATTTGACTGATAACAGTATGATGGCTAACCTATATAATTAACCATGTTCATACCCATGATTTCCGGTCATGGAAGGAGTAAGAAGCATCTCTGCTGCGCTCGACAAACTGTCAAATCCAGACGAGTTAGCATCAGCCCACAAAGATTTCACTGATCTTTTAAACCAAATTGTTAAGGATAAATCGTCAACCAAGGCTCAGCGGACCAAGGTTGATGATGAGATTAAATTATTTCTTGAATGCATCCATTTCATCACTCAATGTAGTGATATTGTTGATCGATGCAAACATTCGAAGGGAGCTGATGAGCGAGACTGCCTGAATCGCATCATTGATGAAAATCCCAAGGCCAGCACATTATATGATTCTTCCAATCAACTCAATGCCCAGGATGTGGTCATCCATCAACCGCTCGGTAGCAACTAAGAGTATATCACTATGCTGCAATCGGATATGGAGCAAATTAAGCAACAGGTTGCTGAAATAGTTCGTAGCATTAACAACAATAAAAATCAAATAGTTGTTGATCAACAAGCAGATCATGATCAACAATCAAATGTAAACCGTCAACCACCTTCAAATTCGGCCTTGCGACGTCTTCCACTCACTGACGTGGAGGTTGAGAACGAAGACCACAGTCATAACTTCGTCAACGTAACATCACAGAAAAAAAAATACAATAACAATCATCAACCACCACTGAGGAAAACCTATGCCGATGCAGCGGGTTCACATAATAAATCAAATGAAAAAGTGAGGAATGAGTAATCCTCAACCCACAATAAAAAACGATCTTTCTACAATCGCCTTCCCCGAGTTTGAAGTGAGGCCAAATCCGACATCCCGACTGTGCCACGTCCACCCAGGTCAGTACGTGTGTGTATCCAAGGTGTTGTTGAGGGTTTTCCTGCAGCACGGCTTGCTGATTGTCTAAAATCCAATGGATTACTGTCCTACAATGTGATCGGTTTACAACCCATGCTATGACAACCTCAAGGGAATTTTTTGTTCACGTTGTGGCCGAAAGTTTTGAGGTTATCTGTTAAAAATCTTTGTGGCCTGACGGCATTGAAGTTACTAAATTTGTTGGTAAAAACCCTCAACTCATAGGTTCCGTCATACCATTAGACCGTAATCACACGGAACAAATTTCCACCGGCGATGCATCTACCTGCAAATTTCCAGATCCTCAGACGCAAGACAACGTCAACAAATGACAATCAAAAATGGATTCATCAAATCATTTGGGTAATATCAAACTGATTTACTTCAATGCCCGTTCTGTAAAGAACAAAAAAGATGATGTTGCTTCTATAATTTTTATGTACAAATCTCAGCTAATATGTATTACTGAGACTTGGTTGTTGGATAGTGATGAAGAATCGATCTTGTCCTTTGAGAACTTTGATCTAATTACCTGTAATCGTATGTCACGTGGAGGAAGAGTTGCTATCTTGTATGCAACATCCCTCTCCCTTAACCTAATCAACAAATTAGCTGAAGATGGCTTTGAGATACTACATGCTGACCTAAAGTGTATTAATAACAATAATATTGATATCTTATTGGTTTATCAACCATTGTATATCGAAATGGATGTTATGATTGATGTAGTTGTTCAACATTTTAACCTCGGTTCGGCCTTAATTATTATTGGTGACTTCAATACTCATTTTAATACTCCCTGTCATCAAACTCAAATACTTGTCTCAGCGTTATCAGGCTACGGCTGTCACCCCACCATAGACTTTTCCACTCGATATTCAGTCTTCAATGCCAACACTATCGACCAGATATTTTTAAGTCCAAACATTAAAGTAGCCAGTATGAAATCTGTGCCCACCTATCGTCTCGATCATGTACTAATAATCTGTAATCTTTTGATTAATCCATCTTCACTAAACACCTGCTTTCCCACAGCTGATTGTTATAATTTCACCAATGTTGACTGGATTACAATCGACAATCTTATATTAAATCAAATTCCCAATTGCAGCAAGATTGCGAGGGAAACGCTGATCACTTTGTAGATCATGCACATTCCTGTATTCTCGGCATTATGCTTGACCATGGTCTTACAATTAATAAATCATAAAATAAAAAAAAGTCATAAAAATTGGTGGTCCCCCCAATTAACAGCCCTTAAACACAGTGTCAATAATGCTTTCTTTTAAGCTACACGTAATCCCTCCTCTTGTAATTCTAACGCTCTTTAAAAATGCAAAAAAGAATATAAAAATTTTATTAGACTATCTAAACAAAAATTCATTACCGAGAACAATTTTCTCTGGAGAACCATAAAACTAAAGAATTATAATAAATTGAAATCCCTTAGCCCTGACCTTCATAAAAAATACCTAAAATGGTGTGATAATCCTACTGGCAACAGTGATACAACATATCAACTCCTACATCTCCCATACCTACCAACTCAAGAAAATGTTCCTTCTATCAATAGTGATGAAATCAATGTAATCATAACTTCCTATTAAAAAAAAACCAAAGTCTTTAATAATGATATCTTGAGTAATGCTGTTGTTCATCAACTCAAAAGAAGCATTCCTCAGTATATAAAAGTCTTGATAAACTTGATTATCAATTTTAAACAATATCCGTTAAAATATAAGTGCGCTATTATTGACCCTAACTATAAGGGAGGATCTCCCAGTAATTTCATGTCTTACAAGCCTATTGCCTCGTTTCCTTTTTTAGTAAAAGTTATAGATTGAATTCTATTTTCTGAACTCTTTTCCCTTGCTCAAACAACCTGCCATCCCAATATGTATGGCACAGTTCAGGATAAATCCTGTACAGAGTTGCTCTTGACTATATATAACTATCTTATCAATTCCTACAATCTAACCACAACCAACATAACCATCATCCAAACCGACATTGCTAGAGCATTTGATTCTTTAGATAGAACATCTGTCATACAAGCCTGCCTTAAACTAGGAGTTTCTCCTACAACTATCAAAATTCTAAATCACTATTTCACTGATCGAACCTTTCAAATCCGGAACCAACCTCATACCATAACTGCCTCTAATAAAGGGGTGGTTCAGGGCAGTCCAAACGCATCGCTCTTTTACTTTTTAGTAGCCAACGATATCCACGATCTTTCATTACATGGCGAAATATTTACTTATGTTGACGATAATCTTCTTATTTATTGCTATCCTAAATTTCATCAACATCTTAACAATACCTTTATTCAATAAGATCTTTCAAAAATTGAGCACTGGAGTGCAACACATGGTCTAAAACTCAATCCCCTCAAGACTAAACATCTAACACTCACTAATTATTACCCAGATAAATCACCCCCAATCAAGATCTTGGGAATCTGGCTTAACCAAAATCTGAATTTTTCATGTCATGTCGAGAAACTAACTAATTTAATCAATAGACATATCTACCTTACTAAACGTCTAAAAAATAATCTCAATAATAAAGAAAAACGCTTATACCTAAAATCCAAAATTAATCCAATAATCTCATATGAGATTGTCGTGTGGGGGGATGTCCCCATATTCCGACTAAGCAGGCTGCAAGTAGCCTACAATCGGCTGGTGAGAATCCTATTCAGCCTTAGTCGTTAACGCTCGATTACCGCCTTCTTGCGTACTCGCTAACTCTTAAACATCACTCGATTGATATATTACCATCGAATGATAGAATTTAGTCGTGGATTCCGACTTGAACAACACCCTTTGTATTTTTTAAAAAATCTTATTATTGACGGTGATATTACGCGTCAGATTTATAACAGATTTATAACCGATTTCCCTATTTTTTTATTAGATGTTGGAACTTGCTTCCTTATGCAGTTAGGAAAATCCCTTTCCTATGTAAAGAATCCAAATGTAAAAAAACATGTTTACACTTCAAGCGTAAAGTATATTTTTATTTTTTTTATTTTTTTTTATTTTGAACAGAAAAAATTATTAAGAACAGATTATCAATTACAAGTAAATAGGCCAATGAGACCTGTATTACTATAGGACATCACAAAAGTGGTGCTATAAATCCAAACAAACAAAAAAAAAACATTAAACTTAAACCAACAAAATACAAAAAAAGAACAATATATAACATAATAAATCAAAATTGATGGAGAACATGTTATAATACTTTTTTTTTATATATACATATAAAAAAAAGCATTATAACATGTTCTCCATCAATTTTGATTTTATCAATCTGGTAAAAACTCTTCTACCTAACAATCGGTCACCATCAGAGAGCAGGTTCCAAATACCACAGCCACTATATACTACAGCATGCTGTGCAAATGTCTTTATATAGCCCTCCACAATA
>JAQIWH010001475.1:0-31325 GCA_034695005.1 Cryptops parisi | reverse complement strand
TAAATATGTATTACACACTCAATTAAATGGGTAAGTTTCAGTTTCAATTTCGGTCTACATAATTGGGGGATATCGTTGGTACTAAACAAAATAGTGTGGGAAGCTAAGGGTAACTACGGAGCTCTGGATGTGACACAGTGTTCGAGCAACATGGGAGACCAATGATTTATTCCTAGGCCCCAGTAGAGCTAGAGTGAGCTCTAGGGCTGTGATTGGGATGCTGCTGCCAATTTCAGATTCAATTAAAGATCAAAGCTTCACTACGCCCCTCATTGCGGCCCATCTGTCACCTTAGGCGAAATGGGGTAGCCCTAGGGAAGAAGTTTTCTGCGAGGATGATGATGATGATGGTGTTTGTCTGTGAGGGTGCACTGAATCGGTTTTTTTTTTCGACTGCGATTGCATTTATTGGATAAAGGAAAAAATAGTCTATACTGTATATCGACTTCCATTTTTAAAGAAAAAATTTCTCGTCGGGGGAAATTTGTTTGATATTGATATTTGATATAGTTTTCAATATAAGAGGAAGAAGAACTGTGTGTGATGTAAACTTGTTTGATAAACATTTTGTTCATAGTAGCCTACAAGTCAACAACCTCAGATCCATAAACCATTAATCCAAAACTATTAGTTTAACCGAAATGAATAGCGAAAAGTTGAAATTCACTTGCCACTAGTGTTTGGTACTGTATATTGTAGATTTTCTCTTTCGTTATTCAGCTTTCACTACTTACGGTACAGAGTTACAGGGTGCTGTAAAAGTAGGGAGAAATTAGCGGTGTTTAGTAAGTGGATTAGAAGTCTATTGAAAATCCAAATCAGCAGGTTTCTAAAATATTACTTGTCGAGAATGGCTAGCCCGAATGTTCTCGAATATAAAATTGTCAACCTGTACTTATGGAGCACTTTATATATTTGTTTGGATTTTTCTATAGTTTGTCATCGGAAACTCAGATCCATTAGTACAGATCGTCATTATACTTGACATCGTGTTTCGTGAATTGATTGATTGATAATCGAGTTTGATTAATCGATGATTAGCTTTTTTTTTGGTCGATCTCAAATTGATCATCTTTTTTTTCATATTTATATTTCTATGGAACTTCCATTGAAGCACCAGCCGTTGAAATTTTTTGGCTGTCTTTTTATCCTTCGGGTAACACTTTTTTTTTCTTACAAATTTTTCTTGTTCGTTGTCCATGAAAATGTCAATTCATTCGTTCACGTGATCTCACTTCTTGTATGAACCTTTCATGGGCATTGGTGGTGAACTTTTTTTTTCATATACACTTAACTCGTTTTTTTTCTCTCTTTCTATCCTCACGAGCATTTCACTCTTCTTGCATTCAAGTCATCCAATTTTTTTTTTTTTGTTTTCCCTTATCCGTAATTTTCTCGATGGTTCTTCTTTTGCAAAAAGGAGCTTTGGGAGTAGTACTAGGGAAAAAATGCAAGCGCAAATAAAAAATTGGCAGAACAGAAAAAGTTGGACGTTAGGGTAGTTGGGTAGCCCTACTTACCTGAAGTTTGGCATTTTCTTGTCTTTTACTTTTCCTTCTTAAGGGATGCATGGGTGGCGAGAGCTTGTTAGCTTGGGTCTTTTGTGTCCACAATGAAGAACGTCGTATGTCAATTATAGATAAGTGAAGAACGAGAAGAAAAGACGTCTTGGAAAAGAAGAAGAAGAAGAACAGTGGAAGGAAAAGAGGTAGAAATAGCAGAAGAAACGCAAGAACTTGGAAAAGGACAATCAAGGGAAAGCGTTAAAGAAGAGATAATTGAATAAGCATTAAGAGGGCACAACCTTTTGGTGGAGTAGAAAAACAAACCTCGGAGAGAAAGGCTTACTTGGAAAAAAAAGAAGAAGAAGAAGAAGAAAACAATCTTCTTATGTAATAAAGAATGGAAAGAAGTCAGTGAGAAGAAGAATTTACGAGCAGGTAAAAGGCAAATGATAAATGAACTTGACTTTCGAGGAGACAAGAAAATGAGAAATGTAGCTCGAATTAAGGGAACGACGATGACTGAGAAAAAGATTTTTTTTTCTCCAATTTTCTTTTTATATTCAGATTTTAATCACTGCTTAATCGAGTTGCTGAAGCATCATCATCATTTTTCATAACAGAAAATTTTCATTGTTTTATTTTGTTTGTTTATTTTTTTTTTTTGTCACGAATATGTGATTCTGACTGTTCAATGTCATGATTCTTCAATGAAATATCTTATGTTTTGGATCATTGCAAAAAGACTTGAGGGATTTGCTTTGAAGATCGTTCTGCTAAATGAAAAGTGAAGATGATGACTTGAAGTTTGAAAATAAAAGTGCTGAAAAGTCGAAGACGAAGTGTTTAAGGACGCAATGTTTAGATATTTTATGATGAAGATTGTAGCTTTTCGCAGATAAATTTTAAAATTGTTTTGATGAAAATATAACTTTTGTTAACCACCTTTGATTAGTTCTAACACTAGTAGAATAAAAATACAAGGCGTCTAAAAAAGGTCTATTTTTTAAAAAAAATTAATGAGTGAATTTTTTAAATCTATAGATAGCGTAGTATTTTTATTGAACAACAAAGAGATTTTTATAATTATTGAATTTAATTATTAGTTAATTAATTATTTAAGTAATTTATTAATAAAATGATTAATAATTTAATCAAATAAATTGTTAAAATTACATAAATCAAACAATTAAGTATCTAAATTATCGAACCAATTTTATCAATAACCCATTAATAACCGAATAATTAAGCGTAATTTTCTACTGTATATGTCCTGTTGTTATTGACACAGTATATGTTTTGCCGTGGTATCGTGTTCCCCAACGTTCTTTGTACTATATTAGTACTTATTATTTTTCTTTTTTTAAGAAACATCGTTTGTTGCTTGATTAGTTCATGTCTCCATGGGACGAAATTAAATAAATCTTATACAATAAAACTCAAAAGTGACTTTCGGTTGCTGATTGGTTGATGAATTTAAAAATTTAAACAATAAAGGCAATGAATCAATTAATTGATGTTAATTTTGAATTAACATGACATTTTCGCCTCATCTCTTCATTGTTGTCAGGTGGTTTACATTTCAAATAGCATTCGTTGATTTTCAACGGGTTTAAGCTAGTGAATAAATAAACAAATAAATGACCATTGCACCATCAATATCCACAGTACACATTGCAAACAGTTCCGTTGCAACGCTAAAACCAAGATTACTTCTATACTTCTATGTATAGAAGTAATCTTGCTAAAACTTTGTATACAATTTGAAGCGTCATTTTGTTGATATAGTCACATTATTTCCCGAATTTGCATTAATATCAATATTTATTACAAATATCAATATAACTCGAAAATCAATATTTGAGTTTCTGTACATTCATATTCACGATGAGTGTATGCAGTAAACATGTAATTTTTCATAATTTAGTTCAAATAGGAACTTTATGAAAACTCCATTATGCTGCTTTATTTTATCAAAAATTTAGTCAACTCGAGATATTAGAATTGGTGATTCGTTTTATTCTTCAAGCGAAATTCCACTGGTTGATTTTGGAATCTTCGTGTTTCGAGGTTGACCATTCGTGATTAGATTACTGTTATTATTTTCATTTCTTCATGATTTATCGATTTCGAACAACTCATCACTATAGTGGTGGACAAATATCTCTTTGGTTCTCTTGACAGTGGTAGCAGGCAGTAGTAATATATCAATCTTCTTCTTCTTCTTCTAGTAGTAAAGTTCTGTTTTCGCTGATAGTTACGTGGAACACCGTGGAATGTCTACTTTGGTTTTAATAACGGGGTCTCGCTCTCACGACATCAAGATGGCAAAAAGTGTAACGATGCCAACAACACACACAGAAAAGGTACCAGTGGTAATGTTAGTGTGGCAAAGACCCAACAACCATCATTGATTGGCAACTCGGTTCGGTTTGTCGTGTGCGTGTCAAGAAAAGCTGCTGTAGCCCAGTCAGTTCCAAATGAACCGTTCTAATAAACTGCACAAGACCAAAGACACTTGCAGCACATACACACACACTAATATTGCCCGAGTTTCTTCCTTCGAAAGGGAAGATAAAAAGTGGTAAAGTCACCATCACTTCTACTACCACTCTTGTACTGCTGCAAAGGTAATACGGCAAAAAAAAAAGGTAAAGTCTTCGTCGTTGGATGAAGATGAGCAGTGTAGTGTATTGGAAAGCTAGAGTTTATTAAGAGAAAGAAAAATATATGGAACAAACTTCGAGGAATCGTATTTTCTTTTTTTTTTCTATTTGCTTGTTATTGTTGATTTAACTGGAAAGGACAGATAGTTCAGGTTGAAGTTGATAGTCTGCAATGAGCAGGCTCTTTGGTACCGGAAAACAAAATTGCGGATTAAATTAAATTTGTGTATAAGTAAGAAAATCAATTGCATTGGTTAACGTTAAAATGGTTTAAATGAAAATTAGTTGAACGAGGCCAAACTTCTGGTACTTTTCGTTACCAAAATACAGACGAAGTTATTTTATGAAGTAGTTGGCCATAATAGCGGAACGAATATTAGTTTTTGTTGGCTATGCTGTAATTTGTTTTGAGAATGCTTGATATCTTTGTAATACGAGTACAGAAAACCTTTACAGTTTGAGGTTTTCAAAACTATATAGTCTTGAGCAAAACCATTGTGATGGACATTCCATGATTTGTCTTGAGCATCGTCATCGAAATATTCTTTGAAATTCAGTCTGTCTTGTATTTCAAAGTCATTCCAAAAAGTGTGCGTATTAGGAAAGTGTGTACGGTATATGAAGTTTTATAAATTATGTTAAAATTCGAAATATACTTTTTTTAACGTTTCAATCGCTCTTCATCAAACGAAGTTGTTTCTCTTTAAACTTGAACTTTTATCGACCTTCTCGTTAAGCTGTCGACTTTTTTTTTTGTTTAGTTGTGATAATCAGCATTTTTTTCGTTCGAAGGAAATTAATTTAGAAAAATGTTGACATTGAGACTGATATAGTAGGAAACAAGCAACTATCAAAAAACCACTTTTTGTTAACGACATCTGCTCTACGATTTCATATTTTTTGTGTAAAAAAAAATCTTTTCGGTTTCCGTCAAACCAAAGTCACAAAACACATTCGTTTCTTTTATTCTCACTAACTAGCATAATGCGTAGGCAGTGGCCCCGGTCGATGAAATTGATGTCATTTTAACTTCTCTTATATACACATTTTTTTCCACTTTTTCTGTCGTTGTCTTTTGGCATTCGCTAATTGCCGTGTGACGTTTTGTCCCCAACTCTTCCCCACGTTAAATAGGGATCATTGTTGGTTTTTAAGGTCCTTATTCAACCTTAGTCGAATGAGGGGTGGGTGGAGGTGGTGTGTGTCTACGGGTACACGTGTGCGTGCGCTAGCTCAATGAGAACGGGGGAGTGATTTGTACGCTCTTTGTAACGTATAATTTATATTGTCCCGCGAGCATATGATTGATTTGGCGTCGAAGGGAGCACGAGCACGTCGATCGATCAGGCCAGGACTTGGCCGCAGACGACAACTTGGCTGACAAGCAAAAACCCCACAGTGGCCACCACTATGGTATCCACCTTATCCTACATCCGACACTCGGTGCCAAGCTCCCCCGGGTAGTTTTGTTAGTGTTAGTGTTAGTTGTGGTAGGTAGTAGTAGTAGTAGGTGGCACACAAGCTCAAATTAACAATTCCCATGGTGATCGCACTTCAAAAACAAGCTTTGGGAAAACGCTTATGTATTATGAATGAGAAGATTTTTCGATTTCACCCTGCGTCTCTGTCTCTCTCAAGTTTGTTTGGAATTTTTTTATTTGAGAAAAAAATTTGGACGTTTTTTCTATCTTCTTCTGTATTCGATGTGCAGATGGTAGAACAGTTCTGCGAAGGATGAAAAGTGTGTATTGGATGTTTTGTTCTCTTGTCGTGAAAGAAGTGCCAAAACGTTCGACCCGACATTAGAATAATCGATGTTGCCAAAATAACGTGAAATCTTAGAAGATGTAATTGGATATATCTTTTTTTTCCGTTTATTTATTTTTTTTTAGAAAGGTAATGGGAAGGTTAAATGTGGTTTTCTTTTGTATAAAGTTAAACTTCACCAATCGCCTGCTTAGAAGGGTATGTGGATGAATTAGCGATTTTGACGCCCTAATTTTTCTTGTAAATTGACCAGATAAGATTTGAATTTAAGCATAATGTCATTGTTCTGCATGCGCTGCAATCGTGTATTTTACACGATTTTGTTAATAAACGATAACCAAAATCCTTCCTGGTGCTCGTTATAATCGAGAAAATTTCACAATTATGCGATTATGGACTTAAAGATTCCGCGAATGTCTCCTGTTTTTTGCCATCTCGATTCACAGCATGTGATTTTCGATTTAAAGTTAGTACAATACATACAGGGTGGGCCAAATGTCACTGCAAGGCCAAAAGTCACTTGCAAAGCTTATTGGGAAAAACAGTACACATCAAAGTGCACAAAAACGGTACTGTGAATTAATACTTTAAGCTATATTATTTAAGGTTAGGTGGGTAATTTAAATTTTATGAGAAGGTTGAAAACAAGATTATTTTAAAGCAATTTCAGTGGGAATAGGTAGTTTGTTTGGCCCTCCTTGTCTACTCGATTACCACTAACGTTGTAATAGATTGAATATTTGTAGAAAAAAATACAAACGTTCAGTTATGTATAGATGAGGTAGCCTAATATACCAAGTTACAATCGATTTTTCTCTAAGAATATCAAATAATAGTAGTGGAGTAGCACGTAAATAAATAAATAGCATTCGAAAGTAATATAGTAATTGCCTTCAAAAACTGTTGTTGTTTGCAACCGTTGGCAGCATTCATAATTTAATGCACCCGTCAACTTTTATATTTACCTTCAATTTTAACTTTACCTACCAAATTTTCGTGTTTTATCAACGACCCTGATACCCATTTTTGGCATACTGCAATTGACTGAATTCCACTTTATTATTTTTTCAGGGCATTCGTCTGTAATATATAACCTGCTTTATTATTTTTCATGACTTTCGATTACTTGCAATTGACTTACAATTTTTTTTTAACCGAATATTTTATTCGTTTCTGCATAGAAAAAGCAGTAGAGGGGGGGGGGGGAGACTGACTCACAGACCACCGATTATTATTTTTTTATTATTGAAATGAGATTAATAATTCCTTCTGGGCTTAACAAAGAAAAGGTTAAATGGATGTATGTGTGTGTGTGCCAAGATTTTCATCGAAATGAGTGCTGTCGCATTAGGGGGTATTAAAATGTACAGAACTGCATAATGCGTGAAGATAGCCCGAGCATTACACCTAGCTTAATGAGGCGCTTTGCTCTTTACTTCGGCTTACTCGGTCATTGTATTATGTGTAGTAGGCATGTCTGTCAGACTGTTCGGGCCAAGTTGGCATCCAACTACTACTTGTCTACATTGTTGGTGTCTTGCTTATTAATTATGCCACTGACAATGGCGCCAGGCCAGTTTGGTGTGTTGTGTGTGGGTTGTTACGACCCCTTGATGGTAATGCCAACGACGATAAGCCTCCATTTTTAACGGCCAAGAGATTCATGACCTTTATTATTAGTGTAAGACTGACTTCGGAGAAATGTTGTAAAAAAAACTTGTCCCCTAAGTTTTTGAAGTCACCATCACCGTGCGTAATTAAAAGCACTTGCAGTGTTGGTAGTAGTAAAATGAGCAGCAAATTGTTTTCCTCACACCCTCAAGCTCTGAATTAATTTTTGTTTATCGTTTTTAAATTACCAGGAATAATGTTTGGGAGGGTGATGAAGGGAAAAGATGTAATTTGTCAGTGGTTTTTTTTTTTTAAACTGGAAATTGCGAATTCTCAAGAATTCATTTATTTTTTTTCGTATCTGTGATATTTTTTTTTTTTAGAAAAGTCGCTTAATTGACAACTTGAGTTGCTGAGAATTTTTGTGGATTAGAGTTATTATTTTTTCATAAGAAACAATTATTATTAAATAGTTTTAATGTTAGGAGTTGAGAAAATTGAATAATTGGCTTTAATTGATACGGCGCTTCATACTCGATTGTAAGGTACGCGTACGTGTATCATAAATTGTGAGAAATTGTTAATTGCTATGACAAAAAAAAAGTTGGTCATTTTTAAAAAAAAAACTTTTGTGGATAAACGACATTACTATTTTCCAAATTAATCTTAGACAAGCTTGATTATTTTGAACTCTTTAAACGAGGGAAAAAAATGTTATACAGTATCTTCATTGTTTGACGTATATAGCTAACCATACTAAGTGTATGATGAAATACTTGTGTCATAAATTAATCATGAAACAAGGATTGGAGATTTTGTTTAATCACTTTTTTATTATTTATGCAACAAGAAAGTTTTTAATACATAAAGTATATCATCTTCTTTTATGTGGTGTAATCATTGTTTCATAAGTGATTAACAAAAAACTTCTAACAATGTTAACAAAATGTTCAATATATCTTGTTTTTAGCCTCGTATGAGAAAAATATTTCTTTAATGTAAATACTAAGTTGTATGGTCGTATACTTCATGTTTCATACATTGTCATAAACTTTATCGAGTAGGCTTATGGTACTTTCAATTACTTATTAGATAACAAAAAAATGCGGACAATGTTTCATACATACGGTACACCATATTTTGTTGTATGGTGTAACTATCGTTTCATAACTAATTCAAAGATTTTAATGACAAAACTCATGGATTCTGTTGACATTACAGGACAATAATTTTTGTATTAATTTTCACATTCTTTGCAGGTTTCATGAAAAATGAACTTAATACAATGAACGTGGAGAATCAACTTTTAGGCTTTGCTTGTCTTAATTAGTTCAGCAATTTTATGGGTGCAAATTTTAACATCTTGACTTTTGATAAGAGGGAGCCTATTAAATTATAACGCTTTATTTTCGTCAAGTGCATTCATTATTTTTTTTTAAAAAAGTAAAATTACACGAAAAGCTGTTTCACCGCGTTGTTGCAACACTTGTTTTTCCAATTTTAATTGCATTAGAAAAGTTTCTTCCCTTTCTCAAGACGTTGTAGGACTCTTAAACTGAACGGTAAATTCATTTGGGATGAATAATGGATCGGGTGAAATTTTAAAGTGTCTCTTAATGGAAAGAAGTTGTTGACATCTGAACTCAACAGTAATTTTGCCTTATTTAAAAAAACATGACCCTTTTTGTTTTGCGTCACGACTCGAACTGTTAGGAAACTTTAACTATACATCCAGAAAGCCTCGTGAACGAGTTGGTTGATAAAGTGCTTGCATTACCAACTCCGTTTTAATTAGTTCTCCTTCCGGACGTATTAATGTTGAGAGTAACAACCAAGTCAACAACTACTTTTGGAAACAAACAAAAGTTCGGACAAAGTTCAACCAAAACGATTTTTCTAAACACCTAAGCCTATCGTTGTAGAGGTTGCTTGCACACAAATAATGATTAGTTTTCTTTTTCCTCCGCATTTTTTTACGTGAAATTCTTTTGGCAAAATGCCTATGTGGGGAGTTTGGGTATTTACATTGGTCGATGTTGGTGGGACAGGGAAGACACGAAAGGCGTCAGGAGCTCGTTTCCAATGCAAACAATCGCCACCATTATGATGGCTGCGCCCCCTGGTCGACCGAAAGGGGGGCGTTGATCGCGTGACGTCACGTTAGCTTGACCGTGGACGTTTGACTGACGGCACTTGTCGTGCAATTATAATTGGCGAGGAGCAACAATGAGAACTACTACTACCACTACTACTAAAAGAATAAACATCATGAAAGACTATGAAAACGGTGGTGAAAGTGGAAAATCCTCGACTATAAAACGGCTTTGTTTGTTTATACGTTAAGTAAAAATTTTAGAAACAAATGTGTGGAAACAGCAGTTCGAGCGAAATTTTTGGAAATATTTTGTTCTTATCGCAGTGCTACTAGTGGTAATAGTCGGAATCATCTCGTAGATAGGACCGTTGCCAACATTTTCTACCTTTGCAGTGACAACATCCTCAGGGCTATAAGATAAAACTCAAAATGAAATATATTTTCATCCAGATTTATTCGAGGGTACGAAGTAAAGCAGAAACAAAATAACGTTTAGTCGTAAATTTGTTTATGTAAAGGTGTAAAAGTTTGTAGCAAAGGTGTAATCATACTGAAGCACAGGTTTGCACCACATCAACCAATCAGCGCGCGCTTTAATTAATGGTAACTTGGAGATTCAAATCTAATCTACGTTCTGATTGGTAGTTAAAAATTTATTATGATTGGCTTTCTTTAGTCTTGGTTAATGACTTTCTGAACCTGCGTTTATTGAAATAGTTTGATGATTTTTATTATAGGCCTACTCTTTTATATTAGTTTCACTTGTAAGTGAGTTGTGAGTTTTTACATAAAAAAAACAAGACATGATGGATTTTGATGATTGAGGTGTCTATGGATTCGTCTTAGTCTGTCGAGTGACACTGACTGTATGGCGTCAATGAAAAACCAATATGGCAGCCGCTACATGCTATATATTCGTTTATTTTTTAGACCATCCTACAAGCTAAATGGCTTGATCGATTTTGATGAATGAGGTGCCCATGGATCCATCTTATTCTGACGAGTGTCACTGCTTATATGTTGTTAATTTAAATCAATATGACGGACGCTATATGCCAGTATATAAAGAGTATGCTTATAAAGCATTTTTAATGTACTTGTTGTTAGTTCATCCAACTGTCTGTTTTATAAATATTTATTAATAATAATAAATTATTATTAATAAAAATAAATGTGAAATTTACGCTAATGTAGAATAATTACAATATATTGCATTTATTTTACATAAATAAAATCACAAAAATATTAGATAACATTTAAATAGTATCAAAAATTCATATTTAATGATCATCTTGAAAAACCTCTTCAAAGAAACATTTTTTCTTCGACCCACCCTATATTATTTTTATGAAAAGTAGGTTTCTTTTTTTCTCTCGAGTGGTCTGTGAGAGGATTAATAATTGAATATTAAAATCGGTTGGCATTTTATTTTTATTATATGAAACTGTATTTTTGTTATTTTTCTCGTCTATTGAAAGTAATACAAAACCTTGACGAGAACATAAATGGCTGTTTGCAAACCGACTCTTGCACGAAACAACATCATGAAGCAACAAACTATAAAAGACATTTTTATTTTTTTAAATAATCAATATTACGATGCATGGACTTTAGAATAAATAATTCACGAATAAACAGTAGGTATATATATTTTAAAATTGTAAGTTTCATATAAAAATTTTATAGAAAAAAAAACACGAAAAAACCGATAGTTATTTCAGTTGAAAAACGTCAAGTCGGCGTCACCAAAGACGTTTTTATTTTACATTCGGAGACTTATAAGGTATAAATTTAACTATAAACAGTGTTTTGTACACGCAAATGAGCTTTATGTGTTTTCTAATGGATTATTTTAAAACTTGTAATAGGATGAATAAATGTTGAAACTTATACAGGGTGTCACAAAGATTTAGTTTCTTAAATAGAAAGAGTTGAAAACGTATGAACAATATTGTTTGGTTGGATACTTTCAGCGTTTGTAATTTGAAATAGTGACAATTTTTGTTCACCCTGTATAACACGAATATTTTAGAATTGTTGAAATTTATACAGTGTGTACAAAATTTGTTTGGTTAAGTGAAAAACTTAACTAAATTCTATTCCATATGTTATGCTATATTTTTAATATACAGGGTGTATCAAAATTTATTTTTTTAATATACACAAATACAAGCGTATCATATGAATATAAACACAAAAAGTAAAGCTAATGCAGATACAGTAAGTCACATTACAGCAAATATCTCGTAAAATTGACGTATGATTTTTTTGGTTCACCCTGTATATAAATAAAATTTAATTTAAATATAACTTAATTTTTGCAAAATATATTAATACAAAAGTTAAATCATGTTTAAAATGAATTTAAAAATTCAATTTAAAAGTAACGCAACTTTTAAGAGGTAATGAAATGAAACAAAACATTTTTTGTGTCGCCCTGTATAAAAGACTTCATCGTAGAACTCATTCCACTCTTTATATATGTATATATATTTAATTGAAATGTAAGTTAATTTTTGCAAAATATATCAATTTTAGAATCAATTTAAAAATCCGCTTGATAGTAACGCAATTTTCAAGTGTGTAAGTGTAATATGAAACGAAACAAGAAATGTTTTCGTGTCACCCTGTATAAAATACTCCACCGTAGAAGTCATTCCACTTTTTAATATATATATTATGCGATGAGAATAGTTTTGCATGACTTAGAACTTTAAGTACAGGGGATGACACTTATGATTTCCAACATTTCGAAACGAAATTTTCATACAACGACATAATAATAATTTTGCGTTGCAAAAACTTTTTCGAGCAATTAGACAACAAGTTTTTATTTATTTATTATTATTATTATTTTTTTTTTATTCTATTCTATTTTTTTCTGTAAGTTGTTATGAATGTGAGATAGACATAAAAAAAACCAACTATAGTTCGTAATGCTTTGCTGCCATAGGCCAGCAATCAAAATATGGGCGGTACCTTTAGTACATAAAGGCTTCTTATTAAAAAGAAAAAGTCGTCTTCAAGGAAAATTTAATTGAATATTCCAAACTTCATTATTAGAGTTGTTCTATGTTTTTTCATATATATTAATATATATTTCATGGTAAGGGGTGGGATTAAGAATAAATTATGAAAGTTAACTTGGTAACTTCTCAAAAAACTCTTCAACCAATTGCCTTTCACTTGTCTTGATAACAACGCCATGATTATAGTGTTACAGCAACAATAAAAAAAAATAATACAACAAAAAAACAGTAATCTATTATTAATATTAATTCTCGTTTTGAAAGAGATGAATATATATTTGGAAAACTATTCACGTGACTAGCGGTTGTGAAAGGAAATTCGGAGATAATTTGTTGTTTGTATAAGTTGACATCATCAGCTACTGGTCGTTTCGTAGACACACAAAAAAAAATGGAGATAAAACTTTATCGATTTAACTTTGTATAACTAAAAGTACTACCCCCTTCTTATACATACTATATATGTGTTATTTGTCAATTTTATCTTGTTGCAATCTACAACGATTAAATAGGACTCGAGAACGTCCGATTGTCATAAACGCTTATCAATGTCTACATATTATTTTTTTGTATTATTTTATTTTTATTTTTCATATTATCTTTGATAATGTGTTGCGGATGTATCGTTTCTATCACTTTCTTGTGTCAATTTAGGCCATGTTAGACATTTGGGAGCAAAGACTCCAAATGAACTTCGGAAGTAGTGTCAGTGTAAATTGCTACACCAAATCTATACTTGTAACCGATGATCTTGTTTCAACACAAAAAACAAAACAACAATAATATCCTTTCTTATATTGACTTAATAATGTAGTACTGGAGTAAAACAAAATTGATGTCAAGCTTTTTTTAATCCCCATTTTTTGTCAGTTTTTTACACTCATTTAATTCAAAAACGAGAATGGTTCAGAGTCATGAGATTTCAAAGTTTCATCCCATTAAATTACATTTGGTGGTTTTTTTTGAAGGATTTTAACTTGGGTTTTTATATATATATAAAAAAAAAGTTCTTTATCCGCATTTTCTAATTTATTGACTTTTTACCGCTTTTGCTAGAATTTTAAATTGTTTGTCTGCCTTTTGCTATCTGTTTTTAGCTTCAACCGATTTCAAAATTTTTTAAAGTTATTATCCGGACTAGTTTTTCAATTGACTTTTAAAGTTTTATGCGCCTTAGAATTTTTTTAAATATTTGATGGATTTTACTAGAGATTTTAAATTTTAATCTCATTCGGCTAGTATTTTTGATGTATGGTATTTTAATCGTAATCTTTTAAATGCCAATCTTTTAATCGCGAATCGAATATGCATGTATAGTATATGTATAGTTAAGTCAGTTACGGTAGGTGGTAAGTTAATTACCTAACCAAATCTAACCTGAGGTTAGGGTAGGTTTAGTTAGGTTAAATCGAAAAGATTGGCGATTAAAAGATTGTGGCCAAATAAATGCAGCCAAATCATTGAGATTAAAAGTACACAAACCGTATTTGTAATGTTTAAACGATTGTATTTAAAGTTAGAAGCCTCCTGACACACACAATTTTAAGTATGACAACTCGAGCCATTTGTGGAAAACTCTGACGTCAGCTATTGGTTGGGGGAAGAAGCTAACGTTATATATTAACAAATTTCTCGAGTTGCCATGCCTAAAATTGCGTGTGTTATTAGACCTTAAAGATTTCAATTCAAACCCTAATAGTTCGTGCTTTTCACCGGTTTCACAAAGTTTCATCCGCTTTCGTCGGTTTTTATCCGCATTTACAACAAATACAGATTACTGCGTTAAGTAATGTCTGCAGTTCATTTTTAATTTAATACTAAAACTATTGCTTTTTTACATCGAACAATCAGTACCGGTATAGGATTTCTAGAAATATGTAAAAGAAAAGACATCAACCAAAATCTTACTTTCTTGTTTAATGAATTCGGATTTTTTGATAAAAAGTTAGTTTCGTATTTATTTATTTATTTATTTTTTTTTTTGCATATTCTTCAGAAAAAGAAAAGTCAAACTCTTTAGAGAGAAAAAGTTAAAAGAATAATAATAATATTTTGTAAGCTGACCGTCTATGAACTTTTTTTTTCGTGATGGCGTTCGGTTATGATTTCTCAACTCGTTTGATATTCAAGAAGCTCAAATATCACTGAATATTCCACAAGAGTTTTGCTTTCTGATTTTTAAACAGATGTTTATGGAACGTTTCCAAACTTTTCTCTTCTTACTTCTTTGCAAAAATCGAGTTTATTTTAAGAGAATTGAAAGATGTTGCATCTCAATTAAAATCACATGCTCCGTCTTGAAATACGTTTCCGACTAAAAACCTATTTTTTGTTGTAATCAATCTTTTTTTTTAGATTTAAGCAATAAACTACTAAGAAATGAAGGGTTTACTGCTGAAAATGAGATACGAGATACACATTTTTAAAGTTTTTAGCTGCATTCCTTAGGATTTAAAGTTTCATCGGATTTCACTAGTTTTTAAGTTTTTATCTGCATTTCAAAACTTTTGCACTTTTTATCGCTAAATTTGTAAGTTTTTTAAACCGTTTTATCAGTATTATCCACATTTACTAGTATTCTATTAATTTTACCACTTGTTTTATTATATTTCAAGATTGTTCCATTTTCACTATTTCGTGTCAAAGGTTTTTAACCACATTCGTTAGTTTTTAACCGCATTTCATTCACAACGTAAATATTTCATTTGAAATGCTCTGTCAATTCTGATCACATGATCATGTTTACGTGATCAGTTAAGGCGCATTTATACGATGATAGTTTTGGCGATAGTTACTCTCATGACAGCGACTATCGCACAGTTATCTTGATGAACATGATGTCTAATGTCAACTTTAATATTTGATTTGGAATGTTTTCTACAATTAAAACATATTCCAATGCTATTTGTATATTACTGTATATAAAGCTTTATTCACACGAAAATAGTTGTCGCTATCATTACAGCACTGTCGCCAAAACTATCATCGTGTAAACGCGCCTTGATAGTTTGGCTTGTAAATAGAAATTTGTAAAGTGAAAATTAAGCCACGAAAATAATCATTTTAATCTTAATTACTGGTAAGTATAGTTTCGTGGAAAGAGAAGCAATTTCAAATTCATACTCTCCTACAATTTTATTTTTATTAATCTTGATTTTTCTCTGTTTAATACATTTGAAAAAGAAAATTGTTAAGTTTTTAATGGCTTTGCACTTGGGTGCAGTTGTGAATGACTTGCGAATCGTTTCGAGTCTCTAATCTAAAATGGTAATTGATTCGGGTGCGGATAATTTACGAGACAGCCTTATTTTTGATAATAAATTATTCATATCGTTTCTGACATAATTTTTACTCATCAGTAGCACTTACTCGACCATAATAAATTTTAAAGTAAGAAGATCTCAAAATTTAAAAACACAAAAAATCGTGTTATAATTTATTTTTTTGGTTTTATATTTTATTGCTTTTGGAGTGAGATTCACTGAAATTGGAAAAATTTTAGTGTTCTATCGATTTGATTTCTTTTTCACATTTTTTATTTATGGGAACGATTTTTTGTTTTTTGTTTTATTTTTGTGGAAAGTTAAGAGTATTGAAACATTTGGAAATGCCATGATGGTAAAAAGGAACTTTTGGATGATGCGAGTAAATCATAAATTTTGTAAGATGAGGTGTATTGATTTTTTTATCAAACAGAAATTGGAAGTTTTATATATATATATATACTAGGGGAGCTTCGGAATTTTTGATTGACAAGGATGATGGTTATGCATGACCACGAATTGAAAAGAACATTAATGCTGGAACACAGATCGTTCTGAAATATTCTCTGAAAGGGACATTCGGAAATATATATATATATATATTTATTTGACAAGTTGGAGATGTGGGCTATTTAAAAGCTGATTAGTTCGATTTTTCAAATGGAAAACTTGCGTTTTGGTAATGAGGCTTTGAATTTTATAATGAGTTTGAAATGAATATTTTACAATAAAAAATTATTGATTTTGTACAAATTTAGCTATTTTATTGCATAAGACTTTTTTTGTATTTTTAATATTTAATTTTGTTACATAATTAAGATCTTTGCACAAATTGCTGTTTTGTTAAAAATTATGCGTTAGCAAGGTAGACTCGCACCTAACACATTCGACGATGCTTCTACAATTCGACGATGCTTATAGGTCATTTTTGACAAAAAATTGTTACTTAACACCCTTTCACACCAGGCCCTTCAATTTTGTTTTTTTTTTAGAGAAAATGTTGTAAACTAACAAAAAGTAACCTTAACAAACCTAAACAACAGTTGTATACAAAATATAATTTCACACATAACAAAAGAAGGTTCCCAGGTAAAATTCCTGGATTCTAGACATTGCTGGTTGTAATCTTCATCGTTGTGTTTCTATTATTACTTAGCATTTTATTAGTTAAAAAAACTTTTTGACAAATCGTATACTTATAGGAAGATGAGAATTTTAGGATGCACCCACTCAAAGATTCTGTATTGAGTTTCTAAAAAGTAAATTGCATTTATAAGGCACAACAACCAAAAAGTTAAACTTTGCATTTTTTTTCCACACTGGAATGTTCTCGTAGTCTGCAGGCGATTTGCCTTCAATTGAATTATACCGCTTGAGAATTTTGGGGGATGTTTGCTTGCCTTCGCCTTCTGCTTCCTCTTCTTCTTTTTCTTCGATAACTTTTTCGATATATATTTATTTTTTTTTCTTCACTTTCGACTACTTTAACTTTTAGTGGAAAACGTCGATCGAATCATGCCAATACCTTACACCATTAAGAGTTGCCTGATTCGATTTTCTCATTCACTATCCTCGAGGCTCCAAAAGATTTTTCCGTTTTGCAGTTTTTCCGCTATATAAGAATGTTTCTCCTCCCCAAATGTTTTTTATATATATATATATGTATATATATAAAATAATTCACTTGATAAAAGAAAAACGACTCTAAAAGTTTTAATGAATAAATTGCGTCAAACATTTTGTACATTTCTTTACGCTTTGCTCAAGACATCGACCAATGTTAAATCGCATTGTTTCTTTATTGAATACGAGTGATTCATTTCTTTGACAAAAGTTTGTTTTTGGTTTCTAAGGTTTCCAATTTGTTTTTTTTTCTTCTGATGACAGAGAATCGTATCGATGATTGACATTGGGTGGAAGAAGATAGGGAAGATGGGGGGGAAATGAAAATGATGATAGGGGAAAGTTGATGACAGTCACTTTTTGATGATGATACAAATGATGCGATATCTAGGGAACAAACACACATGAATGACTTGGACTTAATCGGCCGTTACTAGCGTCTCTATAATAGGAAGTGCATTGAATTCCCCCACATGCTCTCACAACACGGTTGGCTTCATTATAAACATTTGCTGGGAGGAAATTGTCATCAAGTTGGTTGCAGTGATATAGGGTGAAATATTCATCTCTTTTTCATTTAATTTCAAGCCTGAAGAGTTCTCGTTGTTCTTTTAATCGTGTTCTCTCCATATAAGCCGGTTTGAGATTTAACGATGTAAGTGCAAAATCGTGTGTTGAGTGTTAATGGTGTTACTGTTACAGTGTTGAATAAAAAAAATAAGAAGTAAACAATCGATTTCTGCAAAATTGTTTAATTGGAAAGGTGATTATATCAGATTTTAGTTTAAACATTGTTTATGTACATTTTTTAAGTAATTTGCGTGTCTTTGGATAACACAATAGTCATGTGTAGTTTGTGTGTATAGTTTTGTTTAAAAAATAGTCATACAATTTTTAGTTTAATCGATGATCACGTTCAGTTTCAATTTAGTTTAAGCGTGACATATTATACTAAAGTACATATTTAGTATAATATGTCATAGTTTAAGCAAGAAACACGCGGCATATTTACTTGTAGTTTTTCAGTTCTAAAGGTTATACAGTGTTCATTAAAACAAAGTTTTCAATAATGGTTACGTGTAGAGTTTTCAGTTTAAACAATGTTCACAGTTTCAATTTAAACATTGATTTTTATTCCACTTAAGTGTGTGGACTTTTTACTTCAGACAATTAGAATTATACTAGAGGTCCGCCTAGTCACAAATTTGGCTACACGTATTCCACTTTTACCATAATAATGAACACAACAGACGGGTATCAGGTGGTGTCACGCGCTGAGCCACTCAGAAAAGGGTCACGCCTGCGTGCAAAAAAAAAAAAGAGTGAACGTACAGAGTCCCGTACGTTCACATATTGGAGTCGTTTAGTTATAATAGATAGGCTAGAAATAATCTAATCGTGATTACTGCCAACTCAAATATGGTCACGTATATAAGATACAACATCAATAACAATAATGCATACTTTTGATTAAACGCTCCACCTCTCTAGTGTTGCCACTTGCTTGTACTTGGCTATGGGTATACTTTGTAGGTTAGGAAAGGAAAAAATAAATGATACATTTAATACGCTTTTATTTTTTTTCCCTAACCTAACCTGCAAAATAAACCATAACCAAGTACTAGCAAGTAGCAACACAAGAGAGGTCGGGTGTCTAAGTACCCAATAATGTAAATATTTGAAAACAAAATTGAAACAATTCAAAATTGTGGCGAATAATAATTGCAGTATCCAAGAAAAATCATTACATGTTTAGAAGTTTATTAACAAAGAACGTCACATTCAGAAAACTTCAACCAAAGTACATATACATTCTTAAAATCATCCACCCACTAAAACATTGGGAAAATCGTGAAACTCAAAGATCATGAACATTTTTAATTACAATGAGAGCACTTTATGGGTTCATAACCACTAAATGCTTTCTTTGATATGCTTGTGTAGGTTAGTTTTACTCTTTACTTTGAGATACCAAATCATCCAGACTTTGTTTAATTAAAAAAGTAACCTTATCGTTTGCATATACTGGACCGAGTCTTTGCTTTTTAAAGCTTTTGAGACCACCACCAAGTTTACGTTGTAAGCAAAAAGAATGTTTATAAACTTGTGCACCTTACGAGGAATGCTATTCCACTTGAGAAAGAGTGCAATAAACAAAGAACGGAATGGGAATGCGAGATCCTTGTCATTAGACGTATAATTCGCAATCGCTTGTTTATAAGATGCGAGGCTATTTAAAGGGGCAATTGCCAAACTGTTTAGAAAATGCAAGTCAACAACTATCAAAACGGAAACTTAAAGTCACTGACTGATTTTTCTAGTAGTGAAAAAATATCATCAAGTTTCCAGACGAAATTAAAAATTTACTTTTCTTTTAATTAAAAAAATCCAATCATGTTAATTTGTAATTGAGGTTGTTTTATTTTGGTTTTTGTAAAAAAATATGTTTGTAACATTAGGATATTGAAATTATTTGGGCGCCTTCATTTCAAGCTTCAGTCCACAAATTAAGCCTCCTTTTTTTAATTGGTTTTTAATTAAAAATTTTATTAGACTTATCACAAGTATTTATAAGTTATTTTCTTGGTAAAAAAACAGATTTGTTATATATATAAAAAAAGTTTCATTAAAATTTTGTTGATTTTAATGAAAAGTGATCATGCTAATTACCCACGTTACATCCAAATTGACTTAGTTATTTTTTGTATCAGTTTTGTTTTTTCAATGTTTGATGATATTATCCATATAGAATAAAATGTTCGAAAGGTATACATCACCTGTGAAAAGTGATGGTAGTGAAAACGCCCTTAATGATCAATGAAGATCCCACCACAGCGTTTAGTCAAAAGTGATGACTGTGCAATCGACATTTTGGTCATTACCGCGTTGAACTCTACCAAAGCTAGAACTAACATTACATATTAGTATTAGTACCTGCTATAACTTGTGCTATCTGGGAAAAAATGATGAACGACTTGTCGTTCGTGGAAGATTGCTCGAATATTTTTCCGATGGAAATTGGCCATTTTTCCAAAACTGACTTCATCAAAACTGATAACGCTAATAACTACCGAGTTGATAACAGGGTCCGTCTAATTCCATTTATAATAATTTTTATTATTTTCAAGTCGATCTTTTTCATTCACCGATCATTCATCTTCTGTTTTGTTAAACCTTTGCCAGAAATGCAAAAAAAATTTGATCTTAAAATAGAATTGTTAAAATTTATGTTTACATATAGTATAAACATATGTAGTATCACATTGTAAAATTTTCAGTTATAGGATGTTATAAATATAAACTTAATTTAAGATGTTACAGTTTACTTAAAGTATTCAGTTTATGGTATAAACGTACATATAGTATAACACCTACTATAGGATTTTCAGTTATAGGATGTTATGAATATACATTTTTACTTAATTTAAGTACATGTATATAACTTAAAAATAAAAATGCTAAATTTTTCTCTTTTTTGTATTTTTACAGAACTTTGTGAATACTGATGTAATGTCCACCTAGCAAAGCTTTACTGGTAAGTGATCGGTTTTTGTGTTTTTATACTCTTTGGCAACGTTCTCGATGGACGCTTTTTCTTTAAAAACGCTCATAAACGTCCAAATATAGTCTATAACCAATATAGGTTTTATGTAAATTAAAGAGAATTATCGACTATCTTTGGACGTTTAGAGCTTTTTTAGCGAAACAGCGTCCAACGTGAACGTAGACTTTATATTAGCTTCACTTGTGAATGAGTTTGTGAGCGAGTTGAGAATTGAACGTATACTGTCTAAAGTCGTTTATATACTTATGGTCAAATGTAACAAGAAACTTATAAAACGAGAACAACAATTTTTTCGCATAATTCAAAAACCGCATAAGACCAATGTAAAGAAAAAAATCGCATATCTAGATAAATAAATCTGAAATTGCAGAAATCAAATATCGAATTACTCAACGATCGCATACATTTATGCATAAAGCAAAACGTGCGGGAAATCAAATGGAAATTTTTAAAACACGCATAATTTGAATATTGAATTACTCAAAGATTGCATAAATTTTAATTCGGATAAATCGAAACATGCAGAAATAAAAAACGGATATTTTCTTTGCAGTATGCATCTTTATATAACGATATATGAAAAGTATGGTCAAAAACCATTTTCAATGTATACTTGTTGGTTTGTTTGTTTTTTGTAATTATTGATATATAATAAAAATCCAAATATATTTTAAAAATGCGTGATGAATCATGTAACATAAACTATTATTTTCACCAAATTATCCCTTGTTTAAAAAAAAATCGTTAATTTTCATATAATGTGTTTTTAACTATTTAAAACATGACATAACACACATTCGTTCGGCAGAAATTTCTTAATGACTTTTGCCAGAAACACACTCGTTGATGATGACTAGTCCATTTTTTTCTCATTTTTCGTGGAAAAATTAATAAAAACGAAAGAAAAAACAACATTATAAGAGCGTGTTGGTGTTGAATAGCAAACATTTGCGATGTTTAATTATGTTGGGAGCGTTAAATTCAACGCTTTTGTTTAGTGTTTTTTTTTTGGTCGGTGCACAAATAACATGGGACGATAATCCTTTATTTGCTAGTAACAAAAGAAGAAGAAGAAAAAAGTAGCATTTTCAAAGTTCTTCTCCAAAGTCTTTTCGAACAACACCCAACTGCTAAGGGTCGACAAAAGAGACCATAGAAGGAAACACAGACACACACAGCAAAGAGTGCGTTCGGGTTCTGCTTCATTAACTCGGTCGTCTTTCTAAAACAAACACGGTTGGGGCTCACCAAGAGTTGATTTCATTCCTAACGATCTGTGTTAAGCAGAATGAATTAGTATTTACAGTAGGGTTCTCTCTTTACAGGCGTGAGGCACCGTAGTAAACATGTCGTCATTCTCTCGCTTTCTGTGTATCTCCAGTTTTCTTCGACTTTTGGAAACAGCTTTTGGATGTGGGTTTGGAATATAAGCGAACAGACCTACCTTAATACAAACAAAAATTGTTCATGCTAAATTATGAACGAATTTAATTCCACGCTTGTTTTGTCCTTTCTTGTTGTGCCGAATGGAGTTTTAAAGAGGTACCATAGAGATGTTTAAAGAAGATGAAATGGAAATGCCTGGTTTTGATAAAAGTTGGTTATACTGAAAATACAAGAAGATTTCGATTTATGCGACACTGATAATATGCGATGAGACTAAGTCTTTGCAGATTTTCGTTATACGAGGAAGATAATTTTGTTATTATTCGATTCCCGTAATGCACAAATGAAAAACTTCTTCTGCATTTTTTCTGACACAATATGTCCGTCATCCACCATACACATTCAGAGCACACACTCTGGAAATGTACACTGTAGTTTTTTATGTGTAGCTTACATTTTAATATACAAGTACAGTATCCGATTTTTTATTTATGTGAGGTGAAAAAACCTGGCATAAATTGACGCTTATGAGTTCTCAATTTATGCGAGTTACGTTTATGCAATTTCGCTAATACGCAACGAAAGAAATCCCTTCATATGCTGGTTATTGGCTAAACAATTCGCTGTTATGCAATTTTGTACGATTGAGTACGAATGACTTAACGTGACCGGTTACAGTTTTACCATTTAACGGCGAATTTTAAGATGTACGATTTTTCGAATTATGCGAGATTTTCACAGAAAGTAATAGTAATTTTAAAATAAGTTGCCATTATAGTATAAAATCCGTTATTGTCATGAAGTTTATAATTGTAGTGTGCAATTCATGAAGTACCGGTATCTGATTGTAATGAAACTGACTTTTGTGTTAGTGAGTAGAATACTCACTAATACAAAAATGAGGAACCATCGTTATTATTATACACTCTTGCACTTGTGAATTCATTTTGATTCGAATTATAAATATACAAAGAAAGAAAAATGTAAAAAATTGATGAAATAAGTGGTTTACAGTGTGAAATGCCAGATTTTGTGAAACACCTAGTTATTGTATACTGCATAAACTACCTAAATCGTGTAATCCGGTAAACTGTGAAAATAGTTAAATAAAATATGGACAAACAACTCTACAGGCCTACAATATTATATCATGAAATGTCGGATGTCACAGTTTAACGCTAACGTATCACAACAGTACCATCATTAATTGTATTTGAGAATAACTTATTCCGCCGTTATTCTTGAACTCGGAAAAACAAGTTTGGCGAAGAACTGTTAAATTTTATAGTTTTATACAATATGTACGACTTTTAGTCGACTTTTGTTGACCTGTTTATTTTATGATTCTAAAACTTCTTCACTCTCCAGGTTTGAAGAAATTAATTTCTAAACCGAGTCTTTGCAATACCTTAAAACCTCACTATGGTGAAATTCATAATGAATAACTACACAACTTGCGCAAAAGTCGCCAAATTTAAAAAGCTATTTTATTTCAAGAAAACTAGAATTTTTATGTTCCAAAAGATATGCGTTTTGAAAAGTTTTCAAATCTCTTTTTAGATGTCATTTTGTCGCAAAACGTTCGAGGATTTATCGCATCGCCGAGAAGATTTGCGTGCTTTTACCATACATATATTAATCGCCGAAAAGCGACAAATATTTTTTGATCAGCGTTAGTATAGGTATTATACACTAAGTGTACCTCATACACTTTTCAACACATGTTGCTGCATTTTGGTTAGGCCATTGTCTTGGTCAGTTTTTTTACGATGTTTATCTTCTAAAATGTCGACTCGCGTAAAAGTGTAAAATAATAATGCAAATGGATTTTCATGACGTCAGTATAGAGCCAAAAAGGGGTATGTTTTATAAACACGCCTTTTTTTTTTGTATATATAACTTATGCCAGCTATTTTTTTTCTTTCTCATTTCAATGTACAGTATATATATTTCCTCGTGTCTTCTTTTTCATTCCTCTACTCGAGAGACTTTTTGGAATCGATAAACACTGCAGTGGAAACTGTTTGGACCACCTGTGGTTTCAATTATAGAAGCCCCCCCTCATTTTTTTTTTTGCATTTACGCACTCTCCACATGCACAGAATCAACCTGCTGTTTTATGGCTGACACTATGAGCTTTCATATTTCTTCCATGATGTGTATCCCGTTGAAGCCATGGCCTTAAATAGCCACTAGGGATACGACCACATTCGGATCATTTTCAAAAGCTTCTTGGGGGCTCTCGTAGCAAGCCTCCTGATCAATAACGCCTTGAATGAAAAACAGCTTCATTTTTTTTCTCCACTAAACGAAATGGATGATGAAGAAATATGTATAGAAACGAGTATATATAGGGTTTTTATAGGATTATTCATTGTCTCCCATATTTTGTAAACGACTTGAAATGGTTATAATTTTTTTTCCTAGCCTATTAATAAGATTTCACGTCGTATAAGATTCGTGAGTTTAAATGTGAATTTTTGACATTTTAATATAACTTGTTTCAAGCTCATACTGAGCATCATTTTTCAATATCTTAGGAAATTACTTGCAATGATAGTTATAAAATATAAAAACCTCTGTCTGTAACGCTTGAAATCTAAGAGGATATACATCACTGTTACCATAACAACAACATTGCAAACAATTAGATTTAATAAAATCATAACAATAAGTAGCCCAATTACTATAACACCACAATGTAAACAGTGACTGAACTAAAAAAGGAGTTATAACAACGATTTGCCTGTCATGCTATATATAACTCCGTGAGGTGTGTGTATGTTACCATAGCAACACGAAAGTATATAATAACTGTTGAGCTAAAATGATAATAGTATAACGTTTGTTCCCGTCATTATTGACGGGTATTCAATTAGTAATTAATAAATATTTTTGGAAAATACTTATACTGTATTTAAGAATTTTTAATTTTTGGTTCGCTAACATGCGACGAGAGATATTGTTTCAGAAGCTCGTTATAGGCAAGAAAATTTGTCTGTTATACGATTTTATGCGATACCACACAAGTGACTAAATGATTTTTGCCATTTTATGGAAATTTTGATATTTACTTTTTTTTATTTTAAATTCAAAGGTATCGAACAACAAGGCTCAGCATATATTTAAATACAACCGCATAAACTGTACGTTTTGTTAAATGCATAAACTTTTGATAATTTACACATGAAATTAAAATACATAAAAGTAAAGAATGAGTACGATCGATGAATTGTTGCTTCAAGGATGAGATCATTAACAAAGTATAATTACTTGGAAGATGCCTCGCATAAATCGCATAAATCGAGGACCTGTTGCTAGGGTGTTTTAGTTTTTGAATGTGTAAAATGAATCGAGTTGTTTTGATATTACATTTATTTTTTGATTACGATAGCTTACTTTTTAAATTAAAATCTGTCTTCTTTAAAATTTATTTTTGTCGAATACCTATACAGGATGAGCCATAAGTATCAGCATCGCACTCTTAGTTATATTATAATATTTATATAACAATATTAAACGAGGTTTCATGACATCCTTTATTTTAAAATATACCAATAGTAATACCAATACTTACAAAATTAAAACAATACCTAAATTTGCTAATTAAATATGGAAGAGAAAACGTGTTCACATATAAAATTCTAGTTTGTGATTATTCAAAACCATTATTCAAATTAATGTATCGACAAAATAATTTAATAAGATAGTTAAACTTTGAATCGTACTCAGCGTCATTTTCAGTAAATTGTTTTTTCGTATTCCAAAGGATTAAAATTTTTACGATGACATTTTTCGCTACGAATGGGGAGAGAATATGCGACACATTAAAAAATCAGAATGCAAGTGACGTAATAAGTAATGCAAATATTCATTACTCTAAATTGGAAACCGTTTCGAGGCGAACCTATTAAAGCTTCAGTAACCCTAGCGCAATGTGGTTGTTCAATATAAATGTAAATATTTTGTGTGGTTGTCAAAATTTTTATAGTTTTACCCCTCATTCCCGACATCATCTGTATATGTTGCAACAACAAAAAATGAAAAATGTATCCATTTCTATGTGGCGAGATAGAAATAGTCATGATTCGATTTGCCGCAAAGTTAAACTTTTTTCACGCAACAACACTTTTTATATATACAGTATAAACAATTTTCACACAAAGTTTAGTAAACGTATAAAAAAAACCGATATTAAACGTGGCAAGTAGAATTTTTTTTTACTCTTGAAGAGAAGACGCGTTTAATCCCGAACTCATCGAAATGAAGGGTTGGGAAAAGAGGGTGCCAAAAAAACGGGGGTAAAAAAAACATGAAGACCACTTTCTAATGCGCATATTCTTATGCTTATGTCATTGGAAATGTCGACTTCATTTGGTTAATGTGAAGTTTTCCCGCTAATATCTCCTCGGAGCACTTCTAGCCATCACGAAGAACACTCTTTTCACTCGACGAGTGTCTTGGTGATGGCAGCAGAATTCGATTCCGTATAGTCGCCTCGAGCGGGAACTTTCCAACAGAAACAGATTTCAGATTCAGTACGGTGTAGTAGTAATAATAGTGGAACTACTGCAGTATTAGTGAATCAAGCCATCTTCCAAGTCGATTTTTTTTTTGGAAAAACTCATGGTGTGATCAGAAGATTCAAATTCAGTAATGATAATAATAGCAGCAGAACTACTACTGTACAGGTCTAGGTCGAAACACCGACAATCAAAATACCGACATCGGTGATTTGCTTGAGTTTTATTTTATCGGTAATCAAAATACCGAAAAAACAGTACCCAATAGTTCAAAATACCGACCGTTCAAAATACCGACGGTTTAAAATACCGACAGTTAAAATACCGATTGTTCAGACTTTTGACGTTGATGCCACCAATCAAAAACCAAACGTATCTTTCAACAATCGTCAATTAATGACAATTTTTAACACGACTCTTTATTATCGATTATTACAAATTAAAAATTCTAAAATGACTTTTAATTATCGTTTATTTCTAATATTTTGAACTGTCGTCTGTCAGTATTTCGATTGTCGGTATTTTAAATTGTCGGTATTTTGAACTGTCGGTATTTCAATTGTCGGTATAACTAAAACAACTTTTTGTGATCAGAAGATGGCAAATGACGTCTGCTGTCGTTTATCCTCTCTATATGACTTCAACCTTTTCTGGTTATTTTCATTGCAGGGTTTCTTATATATATATACAAATATATTTATTATAGCAGTAGTAGGTGGTGCGTTTTCGCCAACTAAACTGTTAATGCTGCTCGTCAGCGCGATCTAATAAGCGGGACCGGGCCTCGCTAAAAATTTTCGCTCGAAAATCATGAAGAGATGGCGACGGGAGAGAAGTTTAACTATGTAATCTAATTTCTTTTTCGCCTAAGCGTCGTTCAAAAGTTCAGTATTATAGAAACTGCTGGTGCTTGCTTTTCGTTTTTCTCTCGCTTTTACGTTCCAAGTCTCTCTAGTCGTCGGCAATGGTGGTAGTATAGTAGGCCTTTGGTTGTCAGCGCTGTGTGGAAAATTGCTCTTTGCCAGAACAGATGGCGGAGATAGATTAATCTCGGAATCAAAATTGGTGCTTACGGGACGGAGTGAAAGAAATTTATTTTCTTTAACGTCATTACGCCTACGCAGCATATGACTCCTTTCTTTCACCCTCTATTTTTTTTTTTTTAGTTTTTATATTTTTATAATTTTTTTTTTTTTGGTGTGAGTTC
This sequence comes from Cryptops parisi, assembly GCA_034695005.1. Taxonomy (NCBI): domain Eukaryota; kingdom Metazoa; phylum Arthropoda; class Chilopoda; order Scolopendromorpha; family Cryptopidae; genus Cryptops; species Cryptops parisi. The sequence goes on along the minus strand of JAQIWH010001475.1, from coordinate 3,088 downwards.
ACTTTATCTTTGGTTGAAGACTTTTGCTGCTAGTTCAATAATACTGACAGCTTCACCAAGTGTTTTTTATTATTTTTTTTAATATGTTTGTTTTTAAAACTGTTAAGGTTTCGCTTTTGTTATTGTTGTTGATATAAAGAGATTTTTCGTGATAGATGAGTAATTTTTCGTTTCCTTCGTCGTGGGCGTAGAATTTAGCTTTTTTTTTTTGTTTTGTTGTTGTTAGTTGACCTACTTTATAAAAATGCACCGGTAGTGAAAATTGTTTATTGGAAAGTTCATACACAGTATTTTTTTTAATTTTGGTAACGTATGTTTCAAGGTGAGAAGATTTCTTATTCGGAATCTTTGTACGTGGATATAATTAACTACACTGTTTTCAATTAGTTTTATAGCAAAAAAGGAGGAGATGTATACACTGACTGGGGGTTACAAGAAGTCGATTTATGAGTTCCCTATATGCGATTTCGCTAATATGCGACGAGATGTATCATTCAATATGGGATCTGTTACCACGGGGGCAGGTTTAATTGGGATTCTTCCGTGTCCTTCTTCCTGCAACTTATAAAACTCTGTTCTATCTTTTTATCAACCTCACCTCATCGTCATTTCTGTATATTTCAATAAAGTTTGAGAGCCAAATGACATAGTTGTAAGGCCATTCGGTGCCCTCGTTAAACCCTAGAGTACCTACAGTACCTGCCCATCAGGCACGTATACAGACCTCTAGTGTGGAAGGTCTATTTTTACATCACATTATAGGAAATATCAATACATGATTAATATAAATAAATCTTTTATCGATACATATAAATATTAATTATTTAAAATATAAAGAAATTACAAAAATAAATTCTAATTTTTGATTGGATTTGGATAATTTGTGAATCATTTTTCGCATTTCATCAGATATTTTTATGTCGGGACATATTTATTAGATAGCTTTGGAGGGAGTTCATGAACCCCATGACCACTCCCCTGTGTGTGTACGCACATGCTACCTATGCGACGAGAGAAATGCTCACAATTGTGTATCATATGCAAGAATTTTTTGTGCGCTGACAGCGCTCAATTTTGTCACTTCATAGAAATTTCGATATCTGAGAATTTCAATATATGCGATTTTCAATTTATTTTTTATTTTTCATTATTTTTTTATTAAACGATCCTTAGAATCAAATTACATATAATAGGTTTAACACAATATAAATAAGTTTTACATATCGTAATAGAACTAGAAAATTATGACACATCAAGTACCATGTAAATGGTACCAAGCGCCTTATCAAAAAGTAAAAATATGTTCGGATTGTTTTTGTACATAGGTAAGGCATATTTACGGATAAAAATCGGAAGATTGTTCCATTTATGAAATTGGTTGATTGGATATTTATTAATGTTGAATTGATCTAAGGGTGGCATTATAAATTTACAGGATGTCAAGCTTCGGGAATGAGTCTGTTTATCAAAAAATTGTAAGTAGTAATGGTAAGGGTGCCTGTCGTTGTGTATAAACCGAATGATTTCTTTAAGACGGAAATAGGGGATCAATTTTTTTAATGTAAAGATTTTTTTAAGCGGGCTTTTTGAGTTATAATTTTTTTAAGCGGACTCCAACCAAACAGTACACGCAGCAATTGGTTGTATACCACAGAGAGTCGTCTGATCCGAAAGGCACAGGCGTCAGCCCAAAGGACTATTTCGTACGTAACTATGGGAACTACTTTTGTCAAAAAAAGTTGACGTTTTTCTCGATTGTTTAACAAAAACCTAATTTTTTTAAAAAAAAAAAAGATTTTTTCTTATTTTAAGGATAATTTGTTCAATTTGGGGTCCAAAGTTTAATTTATTATCAATAATAAAGCCGAGGAAGTATGGAGTTTGTAAGGGGAAATTATTATGGTCTATAGTGAGAGTTTGTTGTTTTAGTGGGTTAAGTTTCATCGATAATTGGTCGTACCAATCGGTAAGGATGCGGAGATCATGCTCAAGTAGAAAATGAGCAATGTGTGTTTCAAAGGAAAGATAAGAGAAGAAAAATAAATTGTCATCAATGTAAGTAAACAGAAGAGAGAAAAAGTTGAGTTGAAATAAATTATTTGAGGCAATTGCATAAAGTATGAATGACAAGAAAGATCCTTGGATTACATCGATAGAAAAAGCAATGCGTGTATTATCGTGGTGCAAAATTTGAGCAAGACGGTGAGACAAGTAACTTGACAATAAAGATAATGTTTTGAAAGACAAACCCAAAAGACAAACCCATGGAGTCAAAAGCCTTCATAACATCTGTCGTAATGAAAAGAATGTTATGGTGTTTTTATTTTGATGCAAGATTTTATCATAAAGAGTATAGGCCAGATGTTGGGCTGGCTTTCCAGGCTGGCTTTCCAAGCATAAGTTGAAATCATTCAACCTATGCTTCTCAGTTGAACATCATTAATAAATCTATACTATACTGCGATCCATTAGTAATGGATCCATTAGTGTTTATATGAAATACACGTATAAAGAAAAACATAAGTACATTAACAATCTTTTTAAGCATACGCTTTCTTTATATACTGTCATATACAGATACAATCATACCTCACTCTTTCGTCACAATTTGGGACCAGAGCACTGACGAAAGTCGGAGCACCGACGAAAGTCGAAGCATTGACTTTATATAGCTTGCAAATGCATTAGAGTTGTGAAAAAACGTGAATAACTAACTGCATAACACTTGCGAATATGGTGTAACACTTAAATAAACAAAAATAAACAAATGAATTAATAAGATAAATAACATAAAATGTTTTCATAACAACATTAGCATGGTTGTATGAAAACTAAAAAGGTGAATTAACTAAAGGTGAATTATAATCAGATTCAATTAGTTAATTGAAACTAAAACAAAAATAACTGAAAAACGGGGCTCGGCGGTAACACTATGAGACGACAAAACAACGACCTTGGTGAAATTTTGTATAATCCTCAGCACGAGAAACAAGAAATCATTCTTCATTTCCAAAATTGTGTCTTTGATTACTTATGGTATCAATATATGGTCTGATGCCAGATCATTCCGCATAAGACAACTCACCAC
>JAQIWH010001474.1:0-31332 GCA_034695005.1 Cryptops parisi | reverse complement strand
ACACATATACATACACACACACACACACACGACCTATGTAATATTTTGGATTTATTTCTTTGCTTAATACACGAATTTAAAGCAAGAAAAATATGATTATGCATTCTAAATCTGCTTCCCTGCTACTTGCATTAGTTCCTACATGTATGAGATAATGAGATTTTCAAGAATACATCCCTTGCTACACAGTGCAGTCTGCACTGTACAGTAGCCTACTTATTCATTGCAAGTTGGAATTTAATTTATATTTGAATCAAGTTACCAACTGATTCTGGGTATGTCATTCTCCAGCGTTCTATTCTAAGAATGTAATAGACAATGAGATTCTAGCCAATTTTTCTCATTTACAAAATTTGTTAGATTTCCAATATGCTAAATATATATAAAAAAAATTAACTGGATTCAGTTTGTCAAATTGGTAATAAGTGTGATACCCGCCAAGAAGTTTAAAATATGGACATTTTGTTATGATTGAGTTCCAATAGTAATATGTAAAATTTTACACAAAAACATTCGTAAGCAGCACAAGTTTGTTTTATTTATTTTTTTGCATTTATTTTTTTGCATTTTTTTATTTTTTTTTTTATATGGAATGCATATCATCACATTACAGCATGAGAAAATAAAGAAAAGTTAGAAATAAAAATTGTTGGAAAATTTTTGTTCATAGATCTTAAACTTAATGTTGCTTTTATACTCTTTGTATTAGCTTCACTTGTGGATGAATTAGTTTGTGAGTGAGCAGTGAGTTGTTCTAATGTGCGACCTGGAAAACGTATACAGTCCTATAGTCGTTTCTGAGAATATACCGTATAATCCGATGTACCAAAAAACGCATAAAACAAAAACCACATAAATGCTTGGCGTAGATAAAAACCGCATAAGTTCAATGCAAAATAAAATTGCATATATTAAATAAATAATAAATCGAAATTTGCAGAAATCAAAAATGGAATTACTCAAAAGTCACATAAATCAAATATCGAATTACTCAACAATCGCATAAATAAAAAATAAAATCACTCAAAACATGCATAAATTAAGTACCAAATTACTCTTAAGATTGCATAATTCACATAAATCGAAACATGCAGAAACCAAAATTGATATTTTGCATTACGTGTGTACATTCGGTATAACTGTACGTAAATGACAGTCGGGTAAATAAAGAGTTTTCAACGTACTTGTTTTTCATCTGTATGCATTAAAAATAATTAGTTTGCAAATGAAGGCATTTGTAAATGGTATAAACACTTTTCCTGGTTATACACTTTTGCATATATGATATTTTTATCCTTCAAGAATTTTCCCATAAGATTGAGAACGAGTAAGATTACACAATGCAAAGTAATGAATGCACTACATTTTCAAACCACGTTGTCTTAATTGGAATGGATTGTAGATTAAGATATTTCAGTGTTAGCTTATATAAAACGTAAAATTTCATTAAAATTATCATTTCTTTTCCAATGTGATTAGATTGTCACACAAAAACTGTAATTAAAAGTATAAAACCAACTTGAACTGCGATTAATGAAGAATATTTTATGAACTAAGTGTTTCTCAATGTGAAATAGAACACATTTTCAATCTAAATTAAATATACTGTAATATAAACCACCAAGCATGGTGAAATCTATTCATGTTTCATCACAACATTGAGTATCCAAAATACCAATAATACCACTAGTCGCAAAGTGATCACAATAACAGACTTCCACTGTACTTGATTTTTCACAAGGAGACCCATTGGTAGTACGGCTGTCTCATTTGCCCCTTAAACTTTATCAAATCGGAAAGTACAAAAAATAATGATAAAGTGAGAATGATGATGAAAGAATAATAGAGTTTTATGAAGCAGGAGAAAACGGAAGAAACCCGAGAAAAATCTGCTCCTCGTGGTGTCAGACCCCAAAACTTGACAGATATTTCCAACACATTGCTGTTTAATGACTTCCCTAATTTTCTTAGAATCACTTTGACAACACTAGAATCGATTTCATTCGCAATGCTGAAATTTGGATTAAAAATCCTAAAATTTTGTACGTTATTTTATTTTATTTTATTTTTTTGCAACGCTCCAGCCATAAAGTGCCACTGTGGAACTGGTGCACAATTTCCGTATAATAAACATATTCAGAAAGCAACTCAACCAAGGAAAACGACACAAATTATGGCTTTTAATTTTTAAATAAACAACCGAGTATCCTCATTATGAATTCAAATTACTCTTGCAATAAAAGTTCATACCATCAATGATATCATCAACAAAGGTCACATCATCACCGAAAATTGCAACACCAGAATACTGTAATTTGAAAAGCTCCTTTGCATTTCACAGAAATAATGGGAAAAAAACAACTTTTAAATATTTTTCCAACAACCTGGTGAAACTTGGTACTTTTCTATGCCATGTATTTTTTTTTTTGAGAAAAATGTCTAATCAGTGCTAATCTGTTGACAGAAAATAATTATCCCACCCACGTGGGATGGGTATCTCACACGCCAATAAACGACAAACTTTAATTTATTTACCCACTCCCGTGGTGTTACTGGTTGAAGGGAGACAATTTACAAGCTCCCAAAGGATGTTTCTTTGGCAGCAACAGCTGCTTTGAGGTGATAATACTACCATTGCGAAATGCTACGACACTGGCCTGTTCGTAACAGATAGGAAGGCTTTTCTTCTTGTTATTCGCAACTGACAGTTAATGATGACACCACCCCGATTCAAATGAAGTTGCAGCCTTGGCGACTTGCACGCGTGCAAATGCACGATACTGAAAGCAGCGAATCTGCTGTCGTCACGCTTTGCCATTCATTTTCTACGCCTCGCAGGCTATCAGTGGGGGTAATTGAAACGGAGACTATATAAGAAGCATGGAGAGCCTTTCATCTCAATCAGAGAGCTATCCGCCTCCCTTCTGTTTGCAACAAGTGGATTTCTAGCAACCAACACAAGGGCAACCGAATTTGTCAAGGTATGTACACTGCTCGCTTACTGATATTTCATCTATTGACAAACCAATGTTCATGTTGGACGAATGCTGCTTAATTTCATAGAATAATAAGACGGCGGACATAGAAGAGAAAGATGCGGCTTGTACATCAATGTATTAGCATAATTCTCTTTGCGCTTGCATCTGGAGTTGTTGGTGACGTGATCCAAAACTCGAATATTGAGACGCAGCAGTTTGATGTTGTAGATGTAAGAGTTAAGAACAGTAACCCCCAAACAGAACCAACCAAGTACGATTGTTAAAATTTACTTATAATCCAGTAACCACTTTTTACGTTATATCAACTAGAAACTGTAAAAAAAACCTTTCCTCGTAGTTTTGATGAAAACTCCAAAAAACAAAACATTGCCGCATATTCATCAAATCAAAGAAGAAGAACCAGCAGTTTTCGAAGCGAAAGATTCCAACCTAATATAAACAATCGTCAAAGGACTGACCGTTTGCTGACAGGTCGAAATGATGACAGAATTAAAGAAACCAAGCAAAGAGTTCTGGCAAGAGTGGAAGATAGGTCAATTAGGTAATTTTTGGCAAAACCACTTATCAAAACTGTGCTTATAAGTAACGAAACATCAAAGTCTTTTTTACTTTTAATTTTCAGAACAACTAGAAGATCGGTAACAAGACAATCGTCTGACACTAGCAAATCAAGAGATTCTATTCGAAATGCAAGATCTTCCAATGAAAGACGATTTCGAGAAAGTGATCGCAGAATATTATCTCAAATAAGATCAGAAGAGAGTGGTCGTAGAGTATTACCTCAAAGAAGATCAGAAGAAAGATATATGGTGGACCGTTCAGACAGAAGACTAATCAGAAGTAATGACAGACAACGACAAGAACAATCTGCAAGACAAAGACGAGAACAATCTTCAAGACAACGCCAAGAACAATCTGTAAGACAACGCCAAGAACAGTCTGCGAGACAAAGACAAGTACAATCTGTAGAACGACGTCAAGAACGTTCTGCAAGACAAAGCCAAGAACAATTGGTAAGACAGCGCAATATACCAGATCAACAAAGATATAGGCAAACTAGAATAGTAACCACTAAAACAAACAACAAAAACAGGATCACAGAAAGAAGTCAAATTGTTTCCAGTTCAAGAGCCATTTCAACTGCGCAGGACAGAACAAGTCGAAAGTCAGAACTTGAACATAGAAATTCTCGATTGCAAAGAGTTGGTAAGGCGAATATTAGAAGTCGAACAAATGAACGGCGTACTGACGTCAGAAGTGGAAGGAATGAACACCCAGACGTCAGAAGTAGAATGCTTGATCAATCTGATCAGCGACTTCAAAAACGCGAAAATCAAAGACAAACCACGCAAAAACGGGAATCTTCAACCACTGATACAACAAAATACTACCGTAGAGAAAATAAGGAAAACCGAGTGCAAGAAAGGCGAAGAAATGACCAACGTGAAAGAATGAGTAGACGAGAAGAAGTCAGAGTAAGAATGCAAACTGAGCAAAGAAATCTTGAGACTAGAAGAACAAATCGTGATAGTCGGAATGAGCACCAACTCACACGCAGGAACCAAAGAACAAACATTCGAAATGCAAATAGACAAATGGCTGAACACCAGCGAAAATCAATTTCTAGGGTGAACGCAAATGAGCAGAGAAGAACGATTTCACAAAGATCTCAACGCCAACGAGTGATAAATTCTGAACAAACTCGTCAAGAAAATCGTCTGCTTCGTTCGTCTGCTCAAGTCAGAAGCCAAGAAATAAGACGTGACATTAGATCTACGACGAATAAAAGAACAGCAAGATTTTCAGTGAACGTGAACAGAGAACGTCAAATAAAGCAAAACCAAGCTGTCCATACATCACTTGATTACATTCCAATGTCAAACAAAAACGAAAACATTGCACCAGACAATAGAACAGAAGATTTCGATTCGCTTTTCCATGGATCAACCGACTATCAAAATCCATTATCCGATGAAGTTCTTCATGATGAAATTTTGAGTTTTTCACTGAAATCATGGACAAATGATGAACCTTACACACCAAAGGCGCCATTCGTTTGTGAAAATCAGACAGCGAGCTTCACGTACAAACTGCTCAAAAACAAACCCGAACACGTCCCACTTGAAAATGGTATCGTAAACGAACTTGAATACATCAATCAAAAAGCACCACCTACACACTTCAAGGTAAAGTCACTAAAATATACAAATTAAATTAAATATACTTACTGCAATTATTATCGATCCTTCTATTTGTAGTTTCCTGTAGATCACCTTCAGATGTACGAAATCCCACCAAGAGAACATCATGACAACCAGAACGAATGGTAAGCCAAATTATAGAAAATCCCATATTTGGTTGGACGTGTCCTTGTTATTTATTGATAACCTATGAACATAGGAAAAATTAATGAAAAGTCCGTTAGTATATTCTTGTCGTTCACGTTTGGTACTCAATCTTTCCTATCCAATAATTACACAACAGTGTTTTGAAAAATGAAACTCTTGCGTTAAAGATCATCAATGAATAAAAATAACTCTTTTACGTAATTGCAAACACTGAGTTGTCTATAATGTCAACAAATTATCAATGAGATTATTTGGTATATTTTTCTTTTGTTTTAGGCTCTCAACATTTTCTTCTAGAACCATGTTGACAGGCTTAGCCAGCTGTTTCTTGGTGGTCAACATAAAGCGAAATGCCGAATCGGTATAAAACTATCCAGCGACAAATGTAATTCCACATCCATTATTCTAGTATCTTCGAACTGCATACTTACTTAATTTGTAAAATACTAGTACTATAGCCTGATACTCTACATACCATTGAAAAAAATAAACCATTCATAGAATATAGAACTCGAATCAGATGCTCATTAGTTGTAAAAGTATAATGGGCATATAGAATTTAGTAATAAATTAATACATAGTATTCTTTCAAAATAATCAAAACTATAAAAAAAATGCTTAAAAAAAGGTTTCACTGTGATTTCTTCAAAGTTCCTTTAGAAATTAGTACACAAATTACTGTAGGCAACTTAAGCTTATTAAGTACTTTAGACAATTAAGCTTATTAAGTCTACATGCTATCTCAATAAAATGCATATTTAAAAATCAATCCAATTTTGTCATCTTTTTTAAAGCTGCATTCTTGTGGTTTATCAAATATATGTTTTATCGCTAAACTATACAGAAAGTCCTCGATTTACTAATTCCTTATACTGTATGTGATTTCACTAACAAGCAACAAATTTCATAGATGCTCGTTACAAGTGTCAAAATTTCGCTATTATGTGATTTTTTGGGGAGGGAATTGATGTACAAGTGACTGAGCACTGTGAAGTTTTGCTGCTTCATAAAAATTTCGATTCGATTTTTCATGAGCGATTTTTTGCAGAATGTGACTAACAAACAAATCAAGGACTTTCCTGTGTATATGAAATAGCTTTCAATAAATTTAGTAGCACTGGTTGGTGATATGACTTAAAACTGGTTTATAGCTCAGTAGCATCACTACTGACTACGGATTACACCGAGTGACTCATGAGACGGGGTGCTACTAAACTGACTGATGGTGAATGAATATGGTCGTACAGTGTTTCAGCAGAAATTTATTGTTTTTCAAAAAACATTCCTGTAGTTGGTTATATATAACCACAGAACATTTTTTCATAAGCTCAGCTTGAATGCACTGCATCAATTATACCTACAAGACTAAAATTCTATTTACTTTACATTCGGATTAGTATTCACGAGTTAGCAGTTAGTGTTATGCTGGAATGCCTTCAAAAGCTGTAGCAACGCGCTGTGCTCGGCAGGACAGCAATACAAAGCTGTAGCTATTCGCTGTGTTATACATGAAATGAAAGTTAAAAGTGTTCTAAATTAACCCCATGGTAAATCCGCGATGCAATTGAAGAGTTGGGTACGGCGTAACTCAAAAAATGCATTTTTGAGAAATGAGGCAAAAACTTCTGGCACCTACAAATTTAAGATTGATAAAAAATTCCTGTCAACTGTATATTTATAAAAAAAAAATAAACAGGTTTCGTAAAAAAAAAGAAAAAAAAAGCTGTTGACAGCCTCAAGTTACAGACTATTAAAAAAATGCAATTACGCCGTTATTCCAAATATCGTGTTAATGCATTTATGCCGTTTTTCCAAATATCTTTATCTTTCCCACTGTTTTGGAAGTGAAATGAGCAAGTGAAACAACAAGCGACAAAAAGAAAGAAAATCACAAAAGTTTTCAGATTTACAATAGTCGTGTTCCACATTCTTGCTCCAAAAAGTTCGGAAAAAGTGCAAATTTTAGGCAACCCAATATCTTTATTCTACAGACTGATCTAAAACGAATCAATATTTAAGAATAACGACGTAAGTGGATTTAAGCCATTTTTTCTACCCAACCCCTCAATTAAGTGGACTCTATATTATTAACTTCTATATTAATAACTTCTAATAACTTCTATATTACTAACTTCTTCAAGAACATGCTAGCAGAAATATCTGGTGTCACCAATGGTATGTTACACGTGTGTTTTTAAATCGTGTAATGTTCATGTACAGTGCATGACACTTAGAATAACGTTTTCATAGCAGCTGATCAAGGTTCACATCATGGAGATAAAGAGGTGACACCATGAGTCACTGCACTGGACGACACCAACCAATAGTGATGCCATGTTTATAACCTACATTTATTTTGTTATTTTCATTTAGATATTATTTTGCAATAAATAACAAAAAAATAAATGACATTTTCTCATATATCGGAACAAATTATGCTGTTTTAATTATCTAATTATCCAAATTTTCTCTTTACGTTCAAAATCATCTCAACATCATCACCAACAAACAAAGCGTCAACAAAATGTTTTCCCTGTAAATTGCAATAAAACTGTTGATTTCTGCAAATTTCAAAAAACCTCTTAAACACGTTCATCAATTGAGAAATCACCACTGAAAAACAAAGCTAAACTGCAATGACTGTTACTACAGTATTATTTATTTGGATCCTGCAGGACTCAGAGAATTGTTTTAATAATGCAGAATAGTAAAAAAATTCTACATTATGAAACCATCGATAAAATTGAATCGTTTTTACATTTCCTAAAATAGTATTCCTAACAACTCAACATAATGTATAGATAGATGTATATTTATAAAAGAAAAAGAGATCCGTAATTCAACTGTTTCAACATTACTATCATAAAAAGACAGTTGTTTCAAAACAAAAAATTCTGGCCAAGAAAAAGAAAATGAAAACAATAATAATAATAAAACAGACATGTCCATAATAATACATTTTTTTGCAGCTGTAACTCTGTACACAAACATTGCACTACATAATTACAGGTCCAAGAGCAGAGAATTTTTAAAGAACGGTGATGTAAAAACAGGATATGTTATTCAAGCGCATTACTGCACAAGTTTGGTATTTTTTTGTGTGTCATACTTTTTTTTTTGTAGTGATGAATTTACAAATCGTCAAAATTAAAAATTCAATAAAAAAAAAAAATTTAAAAATTAATTCTAAAGCCCAATCTGCAATGAAGTCCATATTCACAGCTGTATGTATTGTCCACTAAAAAATAAAAAATATTTTCAAGTCGCACACACTGCATTCTATATAGTTTATAACCAAAAAAAAAATCGATTACTATAAATTTTTTTTTTTTTGGATTCATTAAATAACCTGCACGAGGACAAATGTCAAAATTAAAATCCACAATAATTATATTTTTAAAAAAAAGAAAAATTAATTCCCTCTCTTTTATGGTTACCATGACTCCAACATAACACATGTAGTAACATACTACACCCGATTCTCGGGTTGGATCAAAATTAAAAGAAGGAATCAGTACATGGAATAGTGGGGGAAAGGAGAGGGAGGGGGGATATTACTTTTAACTCTCTTTCTACAAGACAAGGTACAAGATTTTGGTTTTGTTTTTTTAAAACACATCAATGCGTAAGAAAAATGTATGGTGCTGGTGCAAACAACCTTCAAATGTACGTGTAGTGATACGGGGATGTATTTGAGGAAATGTAATAACTGTTCAAAAATCATGCTAGTACAAAGTGTACAAGTGTCAACCTTCTGTACATCAAATCCTGTGTCATTTTGTTTTTGTGTTTTTTTTTTTTGGAACAGACGTCACAATTTTCCTCCAAGACTCTTCAACATTACAAGAATGTATAACATCTAAAAAATAAAGTGTTTGTAATAATCACTATTACATTTTTTGTGTGTGTTTATATACATGTATTTCATTCTTTTTTTTTTTTACTAGGTTTTTATTTTTTGTTCTGTTAATCGACGGAGGAGCTGAACATAGTTCCATTTCTATAGTACTCTTTTTGTTTTTGTAGAGTAACATCAATTACCGTTGTGCGCAGATTGAAGTAACCTTACTTATAACAACTGTCTGAAAAATATCAAAATGCAGCATTGACACTGAGTTTTTTGTACTAATATTGGCATATAACAAAAAAATTTTAACTTGCTGCTTTGTGTTTCAGGTGTGGGGGTATATATATATAAAAAAATTAAAATAAAATCATATTTTTTTTTCTGACAAAATAAAAATTACCAAATAAAACAAACCCCCCCCCCCCACACCTATTGAAAATACATTTTCATAATCGTTTTCTTTTTTCAAAACACCAAAACTGAACGTATAATTAACATGCCAATAAGTTATGTCCTTCGAAACTCTTAAACCTTTGCTTCTGCTTGCACTTATACTTAAAAGTTTTTATTTCTAGGCAAAATAAAACAACATTTTCAACAACATTTTGCCTTCAAATTGTTTATCCAAACTTTCTATAGTATTATCAAACCCTGATCCATTCAAAACATGCTGCATTTCCCATATACCTAATAATAAAAATTTCCTTTATTTTATTATTATTTTTTTTACCCACAATTCTAAAGTCCTTCTTTTTTTGTTATTATTATTTTTTTTTTTTTGCAGTTAAGTCAACATTGGAAAAGTACCAGCATCGACACACGTTTCGACATGTATCAAAGTTGAGCAAATTTACATAAATACATCATGCCATGGTGCAAATGCAAACATATATTATATATATATATTTATATATATATAGATATATACATATATATATCTGATAGCTGCTTTCCAAAGTCACTCCATTGTGCACATTTATTTCGAAGCGTTAACGGCATTTCGAAAAACCTAAAAACCAACGAAATCAAAAACGCACGCAATGAGGCAACGATGGACAATCGGCCATATCGAGAAATGCTTTTTTTTTGTGTGTGTGTTTTTCAATAAAAAATAAAAACTACAGCGACTGCAAGCCAATGGTGAAACAAGTTCATTCACGCACCTACGAGTTTGATCACACATTAAGAATTATTAAGCGGACACTAAAAAAATGGAAATACAGATCTAAAATGTCAGTGACATTGTCGTTTATAAATTGCTATAAAGTTTCTAAATGTTTAAGGAAAATTCGCTAGTCAACATTTGATTTATTGTTTTTTTTTTTTCTGAGAAGATATATTGATTCAAGGGTTTGTTTGAAAAAAGTACGTTATAATTATTTTTACAAACATGGTACTAAGAGAAAAGTTGTATCTGTTTTTTTTTTTAAGCAAATGTACATGAGTACATACATCATTATATTTAAGACCATAAGGAATAAGAAATAACTTGTTGAGACGGACCACTTGGTATAGTGAACTTCTATTAAATAATTATGTTTTTGTTTTTCTTCAGTTATCGTTGTCAATTGAAAAACAGAATTAAGGGGGATGCTATACAAAGTTATATTATGTATTTTTTAAACTTTTTGTTTCTGCTCCAAAAAAACTATCCGGTATCATCATCATCATCTATAACTTGCAACTTTTCAAAAAACGCGGACTTGGCGTCCATTCACTGATGTGAGTGAAAAAAATAATATGATAAAAATTAAAATAAAAAATAATACAACTATTAAAAAACCTTCATGTAACACAGGTTGTCTGCAAGACATTTCCGGTTATTAGTTTTTGTTTTATAAACAAACTAAAGTTATAATGTAAAAAAACAAAAACAAAACCCGAGCATTCACAAGCTTTGATGTTGAACATTTCAAAAAAATTTACAAGATGTAAATTGTGACAGAATATTTACACCATTGAGAATATACACTCCATCTTCCTTTCAACGTTTTAACACGATGGCACAAAAAAATTTGCCTTAAAAAAAATAATTAAACAAAACAATATTTAAAAACTAATAATATAAAGTACAAATTCAACGTAACATTTGCGCATTATTAAAATAATTTTTTTTTTAAAAAATAAATAATTCAGCAAAATAAAAAATAAAATGGCATATAAAGTGTTGGATTAATATAAAGAGAAAAAAAAATAATTCAAATGATATCATATGGTAAAAAAGAAAAAAAATTTTGTTCGTGGTAGTTTGAGTATGGTATGGAATAAAAGTAAAATGTTGCAAAATAAAAATGTAAAAATAAAAAATTAAATGTAAGCGAAATATATACTTGTTCATAAAATCAATACATTTCATAACAGCAGCAGCAGCAGCAGGCAGTGATTAAACACGGAGCCAACGATTTCAGAAAGCGAGCTAGGCTCTAGGCTTGGCTCAAGACTCTCAACAGGTTTCATGACTAGCTTCTTCTTATTTCAAAAAACAAAACAAACTCAAAATTCGTGAAAAAACAAAAAATATGATAACTCTGTCATTTCACTTGGGCTTATATCTCATTCCCTATATTATTAGTTTATAAGGAAATTGTAAACTCAGGTTCTACTACAAATACAATCCTGAGTCAAAAAAAAAATAATAATATGTATTTGGCTCGCATGCAAACCAACAACTTATAAAAAGAGAAATCCAACCATTTTGGTTCCTTTATGGTTTCTTTTTCACAAAAAACAAAAACGCTAAGCTTCTGATACAAATTCAACAACATGTCTATGGGAAGAATAAATAACTTGTGTGGTGGTTGTTGTTGTTGTTTTGTGTTGTGTCTAATCTTCATTTGCAATGAAGATGAATCGATGCTTAAATTTGTTCGTTACAAATCTGTTTCTATCTACATTTAGAAAACCTATGTCTATACTTTAGACACAAAAAACACCAATGGAAAAGTTGTCAAATCATAATATAGTTCGAGACCTTTTTCACTCAAAAAATCGTCAACATAATACCTGTTGGCAAAAAAAACAATTAAAATAAAACATAAATATCCACCATAGCTTCATGCCATGTTGTTATTTTAACAGATGCTTTGATAGGAATGCAGACACAAACCACGTTGTTAGAAATTTTCAAACCATTATTTGAAAAGATATTATGTACCAATCAGTTAAGCTTTGGTAGTAGTTTGAGCATCTGTTTTTTGATATTTAAAAATATACCTAAACCCCTGACCGACCTGACACAGTACTTAAAAAATTCTGCAAAAAGGTTGTGCTATTTTTTCTTGCTCCAAATGCAATGTCAAAGGTACATGTGACCTTTTCTTGACCACAAAATATTAATTTAAAAAAAAAGAAAAACAAAAAAATCCACAAAATAAAAACTGCTAAAATCTACAACAGATTTAAAGAAAACCAAAAAATGGTTGGAATTAGCGATTAATTCCTAACACCACCTTAACGTTTTGTCTCACCACCTATCATCTTGAGAAAAAACATAATGTAATGATCACGTTTATTGTTCGTTTGTGTGAAGTAGACATACAGTAGTAAATGCTACATAGCCACATAGGACGTGCCGCTATGAAATATAGCAGCAGTGGCCAATTGATTTTATTTTATTTTATTTTATTTTTAAAACCTCGGTTCTGATAGCGGAACTGAGGATTGCTCAGCTGCCTATTTGAAGGTCGCAGATGGACCGTACGATGTGAAATAATGCTATCATTATTGAAGTTGACACTTGATTTCATCAGACTTTTTGTTTTCGTTTTACCCAGAAAAAAAACCAACAAGATATTGTTTAACAGTCTGATTGCTTACTACTGCCCGAGGCAGCGTGATCTTTTTTTGAACTAGGAGGAGTCATGTACACCGAACCACCACCGTACTCTTCGTAAACGAGAAACTGCTCTCGGCCGTTGTGATCTTGCGTCTTAATTGAGCCAGCGGGTAAAGGGGAACGTTCTGAGAAGGCATCTCGAGGTTTCCAAACCGGAGAACCCACAGGTTTTGTATGCTGAGATGACTGATAATTTGTGGGAAGATTGCTCGCCTGGATGAGTTTCGCAGCAGTGCTTCCCGTGCTACCTGTTGAGATTGTTGATGTGGTACTCAAGCTCAGGTGATTCGGAGTGCGACCCAAGGTTGGTTTGCTGCTCACATCCTTGTCTGACTTGTCAGACTTGTCGGATTGCGAATCTTTTAAGTCTTTGCTTACGTCGTCAGATTTGGAATCCGAGAGATCCTTGGCAGAACTGGCAAGATTGTCCACCGTGTCCCCGACCGTCTTGCTGCGAGAGCGAAAATCAACATTGTCGTAGGTTTCCAAGCCCAAATCATTGTCGATATTTCCTGCCGAGTGGCGCTGTGGCCCACGCTGCCCTTTCTTTTTGTTGCTTAGAGTTCGAGAAACTGAATCACCCGGTTTACGATAATGGCCATATTTATCCTTCATTATGGGCTTAGTGATTGGAATATTCATGTTTCGAACACTTTCACGTATGATTTGGCGTATGGTTTTTAGGAAGGCATTTCGGAATTCACTTGTGCTGTTCATAAAATAAAGGATCATATTTTTTGTTAGACCTCCAATCAACTGTTGATCATGAGAAATAACCAGGCCAGCAAAAACACATGCAAAATAAAATACGCAGCATAAAAACCAAAAGTGCATAACCAGTGCCATTTTTAAAACAGAATTCAAGAGCTTATTTCCAAAACGTCTTATCTCCATTTGTTTTGAGTCACACCATCTGTGCATCGCTGATTCCAAATGTTATTATTGTCAAGACTCAAAACTTATTATTTCATACTGAAAAGCACTCTCAAAAAACACGTTTATATGACAAGTCTATGGTTGAATTAAAAACCGTTTCCTGAAAAATTGTATTTCATGGAATTGAAGACGTTTTGGAAATAAATTTTTCAATTCTACATGCCAAGAATGCATGAAACTTGAGTGCAAAAAATAAACAAACCACATAAAACTATAAATCCACTATAACATCAAAAAAATCTGATTTGTTATTAAACCCAAACCAAACAGCATAAACATGAGAAAACAACCAACACCGAAAATAAACGTAAGAGAGAAGCAAATTACAGGGTGAAATGTCACTATTAACAGCATAATATACTGTTCAATGACAAATCAATAATAACTATGTATATTAGGTATTCAAACATTGTGAAACAAGCAGTCAAAAACTTTTGTGGCCAATCAAACCAACGATTAATAATGCGAAGTGAAAGCCCACAAGCTAAGCCATGCATGACATTTAGTACATTACAACAACTTTGTCAAGTCGTAAAAAATACGTGCTGATGAAAACATAATTAACATAACGGCACACGCACCTGTTGGAAAGATGATACACCTTTTCAGAACGCCTCTGAACTTGAGATTTTAAATGGATCAGTTCCCACATGAAATGGGAATCAACATCTTTCATTGCGTTTGCTCTCACTTGCACTTCTGTCACGGGAATTAAAACTTGATACCTAATGATTTCTACCTCTGAATGATTGCTTTTGCTCGAACCACCCTGCAACGCAAACGAAACCTTTAGAACACACGAGAGAATTATTAGGAATGGTTTGAACAACACAAGCACACACAAAATTATTTTATGGTTACCATTAGTTTCTTTTTCTGACGTATTCTTTCCTTGCATAAGAACACCACCGCAGATTTGAAAACAAAGCACATTGCATGCAATTCTAACCCTTTCTTAATCTTCCCAAGAAAATCAGATATATTCAACCATTCCACACCTCCGTAATACAACAGTTCTCCAGGACTAAGATCGACATGCTGCTAAACAAAAACGTCCATATATTAATTGATTTTCAAGTCCATTTAAGACAAAATCTAACCAAAAAATATACTCATAAAATCCACTCATCAATTCACTTACCTGTTTGGATGATTTCAAATGCTGACGATACAAATGATCAAATATAGCACCATATTCTTCATGTATTCGTTGCATTTCATTGATATGTTCTGCAACTTTTTCCATTTCTTTTAAAGCTCCTGCAGTAGAAAATATTATTAATTCAATACATCCACCACACACAGATACAGGCATCCCCTGCTTATTGAACTAGTTAGAAATCAGAGCAATGTCGAAACAGGTATTTCGTTTTAAATAATTAAGTTCATATAAAATTTAAATACTAAAGGTTCCAAGCAACATTGTGATGAACCACACTTCGTATATTTTCAGGGGAGGCATTTTTTTATAGAAAAACTTCACAGCATCCCACACTGAGCAACAAACTGATTCTTAATATCGTGCTGCCACTTTCTGGAAAATCTAGGAAGTAATAAAGCAACTAGCTAGAAACACTACTGAGCGACAGTTTGATGTAAAAATGTCACTTTTGGAATAAAAAAAAGTGTGGCTCATCGCTATGTCCAGAGTCGCATCAATTTTAAAGTTATTGTGCCACGCAGACCTGAAAGACGGTTATGTTCTTCTGAACTAGGGTCTGTGAGATTTTTCATCTGCTGAAGCAGTAACGGATATTTGAGTATGCGCTGAATGGGTTTGATAAGGTAGGATTCCAAAGTTGATGAATGTTGTTGTTTGGGGTTGCGTGCTTGTAAAAACTCTTGAAGCATCTGATTACCTTCACCTGGTAATATAAAAGAAAGGACAATTGAAACTACAAACAAAAAGAGAAAAGAGAAAAATAATTGGCGAATCATAATTTCACTAAAATCATTATAAAGTAGATCCTCGATTCAATAGATTCAATGAATGTCTAAATTATATTAATTAATATCAAAAAAATAAATAAATCATAAGAAAAACCAATAAACTTGTACATAAATGACAAAATTTGGTGTCTTTAAAATGTTAAAAACGTGTACCCATTACTTTCATTTTAATGAAAACACAAACTACGTGTTTAAAAACATCTATAAAAAAAAAATTATTTAAAATTATTTAAATATCTATTCAGAGTGTTCCTAAAAAGTCTAGTGAATTATAGCCTCCGATGCTACTTATCAAAACAAAGCAAAAAAAGTCAAATGCTAAGTCTAAACAAAGTCTTAAAGTCAAACCAATATAAACATGGGTCTGGATATGCAAATTCATTTCCATACCTTTAGCCTGCCAAAAGTAAGCATTTATCACCCTTTGTTATCTCAGAAGATAAGAATTTTCCATGTTTATATAGGTGTTTGCTTTGTTTTGATGAGTAGTATCCGAAGTTCAAAATTAACTAGATTAGACCTTTCAGGAACATCCTGTAGTTTTACATCACTTTACAATAATTTGTTCCTGGATAAAAAACACCATGACTAGTTCAATAAAAAAAAAATAAAAAAGACCAAACTTCTGAATAACAAAATAAATTTCTCGGTCTGTCGTTTCTAACATCTGGAAAATCAGGTTCATTGAATCGAGGATTATTAGGTTTTGTGTAACTTACTTGGGTGCAGTACTTTCTGAGCCTTAGAATGACTGGCACAGAAGGAACTGTAGAGCTTGAAGTGATTAGCATAATGCAAGAACGACTCTCCCAGAGCTAGCAGAGTATTCTAAAAACAAGAAGTAAATGGCAATTTTTCAGTAAAAGCAATTACTTTTACCCCTCGTATAAACTCGCCAACGCTCGATGTACGAATCACTTTTATTATTTTAAATACAACAAAAAATGATGCTCACCTTAAACTGATTTGGATGTGTAAATCGATCAATATCAACTTCTTTTCTCCAAGCTTTTTCTAAACTTTGCAAGAAGACACGTTGAAACGTGACTATCTCTTGAATGTTACCAAATAGAGCACTAATTTCTGCACTTGATAAAAACGTTTCTTGCTTTAATGGTTCTAAATAATTTTCTAATAAATTGTTTAAATGCTGTAAAAAAAACAACAAAAAAAAACAACCACACACGTCATGAGTCAAATGCCGAAAACCAACCCCCCCCCAAAAAAAAAATAAAATCATTTAAAAACCAAATACCTCAACATATGTTCGTTCTGTGTCAACCAATTCAGAGATTACTTTTCGAAGTTTTTCTGCATCCGTGAGCTGCCGTGCTGGAGCGGAAGGAACCGAAGACGTGCTGGTTGCTGGTGTGAGCGTTATGACACTTGGTGGAGGCGTGCCACTAGTCGATTTGCTTCGTTCCATTAAAGGCGACCGGCAATACTCAGTCACCTGCTCGGCAGTCTGAAACCAAACGTGAAATTTAACCCATGATAAACAAAAAGTAAATTAAGAAAAACAAATGTTAAGAAAATTAATTACAGCAAAACTGGGGCCAATAACATTGCTTTACATTATGTTGTTGTTTTTCACCACGTTATAACTAGTATCTTACAACACTAAATTCAAACTAATGGTACAGCGATTCCCAGGTTAGCGCTGTTTGTCTGTTCTTGAAAAAAAACAAAACTGAACAGCATAAGCCTGAAAAATTGCTGTTCCTATAAAATGCTTCAATTTCCAAGTTTAATGAACTTTATAAGAAGTTCTTTATGAAAACATGAATTAATAAATTCATGTCTACTTACAAGTAGAACGCAATTCGAATTAAGGAAAAAGAAGCCACAGAACTTACAATTCACATCTTTTGCAATGACACTAAAAACTACATACTGTGCAACTTAATAAATCGTAAATTAATAAATCATTATATCTAGAGTATCAACACAAAATCAACCATTGTACCAATATGAACTACTCACAGATAGTGTACATCTTCATTGGCCAACCAGTTTCACGTTATCAAATGATTTACAAAATTCGAAAAAAACATGTAAAAAAAAATCTGTTTGTCATTATGGGATAAAAGAACATAAAATCATCACGAAGATAATACTTAACCATACAATATTGTGTACGGACATCCATAACTAATAGTGCCAATAAATTATATTAACAAAAACTTGTCAATCACCACAAAATTATAAGCATAATAAAAAAATAAACTGCATTGAAATCTTTTTGTTTGCAGTGTACCGACAGAAATCGGCTTAAAATTAATTCAACCAAACAGTGCTTTGGATAGCAAATGAATATTGCAAAAAGTGAAAACAAATAAAAGCAGCCAAAACGTTAGCGCTTTGTAGAACAGCAGTGGGAACAGTGAATGCAATGTGAGTCTCCTAGTTTATCAAACATCTGCATCTGCATTACGCCTCAAAGACTTCATTAAATAGGTTTCAAACAAAGAACTATATATTATATTTGATAATTTGCATAATTCAATACATGACAGAATTCTATAGTTTCATTAGTTTCAAAGAAAGCTCGAGGTTCATTTCACTTAACTTAAAAAATATTATGTTGCGTTATCATAGTTAAATAATCAGTTACCAATAATACCACCAACCGATTAATAAAGGTCTTTAATTAAGAATAATTTTTGTTTTCGTGATTACTAGCATAACGTTAAATGGAAGAGAGGCATTCAGTGCAATGCATATTACAATACTCTGAGGTAGCAAAGACAAATACCATGCAGTACTCCAAGTATATTATACCGGGTGTCCCAGCCAAGGGTTCCCAATTTTTTACTCCAAAAGCTACTATACAAGTAATGAAAATTTCTGAGTTATGAATATAATAGCATCTTGAAAAAGGTTTTTTTTTTACTGAGGACTTTTCATTATATTAGCTTTCCAAGTATAAAATTGGGAACTCTTGGCTGGGACACCCAATATAGCCCTACACTGCAATACAGTAATTCCTTGTTATCCACAAGAGTTGGATTTCTGAAAGTGTCATAGTTAACAGAACAGTTATTAGGAAGATGCTCAAGTTCAGTACAAAATAAAGAGTTACATAGAAAATAATAAAAATGACATTTAAAACTCTAAAGACCTACCTACCCAAAAGTGAAAATATTATCTGTGGAGAAATTATCGCCCTCTAGTAATAAAAGATATAAACTAATGCTGGTGGAAAATTCAATTCAGTTGTACTATTTACCACTTGCTTTTTAAAAATATTTCTCAAATTAAAGAAACTACCAATCAAATAAATAAAAAATTTTACAAACAGCAAATAGTGATAAACTGGATAACGAGAGATAACTATTAGGTTAGTTGGTTCGATGCTCTCAAATGCTCTTATGACAAACATGAAAGCTGTAATCCATTTTCACTGTATTACTGGGGATAAGTAGAAAAGGAAACTGAAATTGGTAGTGAATTCATTTGCTACCTAAATAATTTTTGTTTGAATTGGATATTTTCCAATAAACTAAGATAATATACCTTATATACCTTATAGCATTTCTTGAAACAGTTTTGTATAATGACAAACATTTCAAAACTTGGAAGAATATTCTAAAATCAGAGTAATTAATTACTAACCAGAGGGAGACATTCGGTAGAAAGGGAAAACAGAGAGGGAGAGCTGTGATGCACAGCAGGGCGTAACTAAAGAGAGAACACAGTTTCAACGAAACAACCAAAATAAACAGAAGTGAGATTGATAAAAACTCAAACCTGAAATTAAACAAAAACAAATTATAAGAAAAGCATAACGAGATGCAAAAACAGAAATTAAAATTGCCTGCAATAATAATAATAATAATAATAATGATACAGCAAACCGAAACTCATGAAATAAATGCATAAAAATCTGATAGTATCTCGTATCGGTGGTGATAATTTTTCATTTTTTTTGTATGTACAAATCGATGGTCAACAATACAAAATGACAGGTTTTGGGAGACAGAATTGCATGTTTTCATTACTGAATGACGTTAAACAAACCATCATATCTAACTATGTGAAACTACATATTTTTTTGTGCATATCAATTTTTAAAACCATGTGACCAAGTAGTGTGTTGTTCATCATCTTGATTTCATATCAAGATGATGAACACTATTCATTAAATTTTGGACACTATGACCATTTGCATGATTTCATTCACACATGATTAAGTGGTCAAGATTTTTTTCAGTCCGACTTACAGATGTGTTCTTAGCAAACTCTTAAGCAAATAGCGAGATAAAAGCTGAATTGAGACGATGCGAGATGAATTCCGTACATGAAACTCGCATAAATCAAGAACTTCCTGTACTACATATGAATCGAATAAAATTCCTTCAGGCGTGTCATTCTGTATGGTTTTTCTAAGTTGATGTTTTGCAGCAAATCGTAAGTTTCACAAGTGCGTGAATAGATGATAAAATAAAACTTCAGGCCTAATGTAATTTCTGATTTTCAGATTGAAACGAGAGAAATGAAACAAAACAAGAAATAAAACATAAAATCAAACAAAATATGATTAACAAAAACTTTGATAATGTAATGATATCAATCCCCTGGTAGCATCAGAAACAAATCAAATAACACAGAGGATGTCAGCTGAATCTGTTGACAAGTTACGGGGAGGGGCCATCTGTTTTTGTTGGTTTTTTTGTGAAAAAAAAATTCTTTATACGATGATGCACACAGATTTCGGGCATTTCACGCTATTCATTCAATAGATAGTTGAACAACAGTTTTATTTGTTTCTGTTGCTATATATTGATGCGTACTCTACCTGAATTCGCTTCAGGAATGCGAAAAAAAAACGAAAAAAAAAAGTGATTCATGAAAATAGTGATAAATGCACTGTATATCAAGTACACAAAAATCGTAAAATATTGAAAAACAAAAAAGTGAAAAACAAAAATAATGAAGTACGTGATATATGAAAAAAGACATCATGAAAAATGGAAAACATACTGCATGATCACAAGAAACCCACTTACTGTTTACTTGTGCATCTATACATGAAAAAAAAGAATCGTTATTTTGAAGAAAAAAAATACAAGAAACAACTTGTAGAAAAAAAGTACGAGAAACAACTTGTAGAAAAACATATCAAAAATACTTGTAAAAAAAAATATATATATATCTCCTTCAAAAAATCCTTCTAGTACTGATATCAGTGGTGAAGCGTCAAAAGGCTCTTTAAAGCCTGTAAAACGACAAAAAATGATTGAAGAAAAAGAAGAAGTATTTTGCCACATCAATATGCCCCTCCCCAAATGGAAAGACAGAGATGGGATGCACTGTTGCTGTTTAGGAAGGACAACAAGGTGCAGGATCGAAATGAGTGACTGGCCAAATTCAATACCTTTCTGCAGGACTCTTCAATTACCTTCAAGAGGTTCTCGATCTGTTCTGAGGAGGGATCGGGAATCTCTTGATTTGTGATAGATGACTGTTTCGACAGAATCCCTTCTTCTGGACTCTTCTCTTGACCTGGAAATTTCAGAATAGAAAAAACAAAACAATGTCAATATATAGAACTATAAAGTGTCTCAAAAGTCATGTCTTCATTTGTTTTTATAATAACTTTATTTTTATTTTTTTTTATACTATTTATATTAGCTTTAATTGTGAGTGAGTGTTGCCACATACAAAACAGACACAACTAGATAGATGCATTTGATTTGATGAATGAGGTGTATGGATTCGTCTTAGTCTATCGAGTGACACTGGCTATATAGCATCAATGAAAAACCAATATGGCGGACGCCATATATCCCATTTTTCTTTAGACCCTCCTACAGGCTAAATGGCTCGATGGATTTTGATAAGATTTTCCTGGATCTGTCTTAGTATAGGCCTAATGAATGTCACCGTCACCGCCTCTATGTTGTTAATTAAAAATCAATATGGAGAATGCTATGTGCCAGTATATAAAAAGTAAGCTTAAAAAGCGTTTTTATCTTCTTTCACCACGTTATTAAAAAGCAACTTGTAAAATTTGTATCACCCACTTTTTAGTTTTTAATAACTTTGGTGTATTCTTACAAATAAAAATTATTTTCAGTAAAACCAAAATTAATAAAAAGTGGATAATACAAATTTCATTTTTTTTTGTGAAAAAAAATAAAAAAAAATTATAATGAAATAGTTATAACAAATGAGGTGATTGACGACTTTTGAGACATACTTTGTATAGAATAGTTCAATTGCAGTCTACTGCAGCACCGATTCATCCATATAAAAAAAAAGACATGTACATCGCCATATACCTCGCTATACGGCCTAGATACGTTCCAAAAAAGTTGGCCGCAAAGCGAAAAGCCGTATAATGAATCAATTATTTTGATCAATTATTTTTTATTATTAACAACATTTTTTTTTTGGCCGTATAACGAAACACTGTGAGCCGTAAATCAAAAAAGTGCCATAATTAAAAAAGGCCGTTATAACGAAATGCCGTATAAAGAGTGGCCGTATAGCGAGGTATAGGTGTAATTGGTAAAATAAACCTAATTTTTTTTTCATAATATGTAGCTTACTCCACGAAGGTGCTGGAACAATTAATCCGCTAATCATTTCTTCACTGAGTGCTGAATCGCTTGGTGGTGGAGGACAGACTAGTTGTTCGATAAATTCATCTGTGGTCTTCATAATGTTGACAAAATCAGGTGGCTCCGTACGACACGATCTCATCATCATACATAAAAGTAGTTCTTCTTGCAAAACACTTTCGATGTACATCATATCCAAATCACTGACAATGGCACCATTGATGACCATTATCTCATCACCTTTAATTATTCCTGCAGCATGAACATAATTTCGTTTTGACGGCACATTACAAAATTGCCAGCCCATCGTTAACATCGCTACGACTTACCTTGTTGCATTGCTAAACTTCTATCCTCAACTCGACTGACCATAACACATAGTTCATCCTGTCGATCAGCGTTTTCAACTAATTCTGCTTCCACGCTAAATCCCCACATTTGATCCAGGGTACTGCGAGATAGTTCAACTTGGTACAAAATTTTGGCACATATTTCAGCAGATTCGTAAGTCTAAGACCAAAAAAAAGTAACACAGGTTAACCATGGCATAGGAATGCTCAACACTCACAAAAGTGAAAAAGCATAACAGAACTTCCAAAACATAGATTCCCTACCCTGATGAATAAAATTTTATCACCAGTAAAAAATCCTAAAAGATAATATTTTTTCACCTTACCATTTTTTAGAAAAACGCCTTTTTCCTACCCCTTTTTTTTTCAATGAAACCTCTAGGAGGCAAAATGTTGTGGAAGTGTAAAAAAAGCCTACCAAAGTTGGCAAGGTGAAAAAATTCTTTAAAGAACGTTTTACTGATGTAAAATTCTCATAAATATGTTAACAGAATCAACAAGGGTATTGACAATACGTGAAATCATTGCTAAAATTAAAAACGCCCAAAAATTCATTAGTTACATGATTTTCTATGAGATCATTCCGATGAGGTGCATAAAATTCATCTGTATCTTGACAACTTTTCAGCCGCACAAAGTGATCGGAAGCAGGAAGTTGTTTCTTGCTACAAGCCACCAATAGGAACTCCTCCACTGTCATATTATCCCGTACGTATACTGTAGTAGTCTGAAGAAATAAATAAACAACTTAGTAACCCCTACTAAACATGTGGGTTTTCATAACAAAAAAAGTAATAAAATAAAGTAAAATAAATAAATGAATAAGAAAACCTCTACATAATTAGAACTTTCACTATGAGTACTACAAATTTACTTAATCACTATGACACCCAAGCAAAAAATTTCAGAACACTGATATTATTCGATACGATAGTAATAAAAAATACCTGATTGTCAGGAAGGTAGACTTTAACCACTTTTTCCGTTATGGATGGTAAATCTCCTTGTGAGCGGCGACTGTTACAAATAGTATAAACAACAGTTAAATGTTAAAGCACATGTTGATCACAAAATAAAACACACAAAGTATCATGACATGATGACCTCATATACTACATGGCAGTGCTGCTGAACCTTTTTGTACAACAAGTACTTTTTTCTGATAGACCAACTCTGCAGTTTACTTGCAAGGGATTCGATTATAATACCAAATTATAAATTTGAATTAAACGTTCATTAAGCATTCCAATGGGATTGAAATAGTTGTCGAAAATCAACTATTACAAAAAAAAATAAATTTTATAATCAGTGGCAACATTAGGGGATGTTAACCTTGATCAGCAGGTATACAAACGTTATTTTAGGCGTCTATGTTGATACGCATGCAAATTAGATGGGTTCGAAAAATGTGAATGAATACCAGAAATTCTACTAGAATGTTATTAAAAACGTTATTGAGAATATAGTCTGCATAATTGCATCCTATGGTTTAATCACTGATTTACCACAAAATTATTTTCTAAAGTTTATAAAGTAAACATTTTAGCTTTCCTGTATAAAACAGCGAATAGCTACACCTTTGTAGTACTTTGCTGCCGAGCACAGCACATTGCTACAGCTTTTGAAGGTTTTCCAACATAACACTGCGCTTAGCTACAGCTTTTGAATGTTTTCCAGCATAACACAGTACATAGCTCCAGCTAATTGACGAATACTAATGGGAATGTAATGTAAATAAAAATTTACAGCATAAAACTTTAGCCTTGGAAGTACATTGAGAGAGTACTTTTAAGTTGGGATTATGAAAAATATCTTTGCGATTATATCTAATTATGATCCCCTTACAGAGATATATTCAACAATTATACAAGGATATATATAAGAAAAATAATACATTTATATTGAAACACCGCACAGACATTTTTATAAACAATCATTGTGGTGTCACTCCCTATGCTGGTGTCATGTCACCAAGTGTGGACCACACTCCCTAATGATGCCACTGTTTATAGTATATTTCAAACGAATCATATATCAATACAATATGTGAACATGAATAACAAAAAAGGGTAATGCAATTTTGAATGTTTTGTATATGTGAACTTCGTTCCATCATTATATTCAAGACCAGAATGCTGATGATGCTAAAAAATGGACAAAAGTCCATAGTCTTTGTTTAACTTGCAACTGCATTAAGACCACCAAAAAAAAAAACAAGTTAAAAGTGTTGATCAAGGGCTTCTACCTTCCACTGATTGACATTTTCGGATTTCAGAAAAAGATTTAAACAAAACACTGAAAATAACATGTTGCAATCGGCTGGTTTAGCAGCTCTGGTGTAGTCTCACATGTGCACCAAATTTTTTTGTTAGTTGAACAACAGATGAATAAATGGCAACAAACTTTACCTGCCGCTATTGGAACGGGATAGAATTGCAGGTGCTCGTCTTTTGGTGGCTCCACGTCCAGCAAGAAGATTATTTAGTAAAGAGGGACTGCGTGCACAAACAAAAGCGTGAAATGATGATACAGTGAAAACTCCAAGACGATTCAGTGTGGTTTTCGTGTTTCGAGAAACATGAGAGAGGAGATTCTATCAAAATAAAAGATGAATGTACACAGGCATTAAAAAATATATATACCCACTTGTAACAACAAAGCTGTGAAACCTTTTTGAACAGAAAGCACTTACCTTTGGATTGGGCAATTCGCTATTTTGTAACGATGCCATGTAGCAGCGTAAACGAAACTGCTCACAGTGTAGTCTCTCCAAATTTTCCTCCCATTGAGAAATTTGAGTAACAATTGTTTCTCGACTCTCAGCATCAGAGACAACGGACAACTGCAGATCAGCCATGTGTTTCATTTTGTTGTCCTAAACCAAAAGTAGAGCTTGTTCACACAAACGCAAATGCTCCAGCAAAGTAGTATTTCATTTCACGAGATTTTTCAGATAATAAATTGCCATGCGTACAGATTCAATTTCTTTTTCTAGACGGTAGATTTCCTCCTGCAGAAGATGTAATGTTCCTGTTTTTCCACGATGGCGAGCAAATGCGGCAGCACAAGCAGAGTGAATACTATTCACCCAGTTCTCCAGCTCCACCTGGCAAGGTGCCTAAATTATGCAAACGATAAATGTATAATTTAATCCAAAACTCACACACATAATAGTGAAAAATTGAACATTCAGAAGGACGAAACATACTATACACCAGTGAAACAAACATACAAAAAATGTCAGCCCCGACTCAAAAAAAATTAGTGATCGAAACACAAGTCAAAGCGATATACCTGGAAAAGATAAGCATCACCAAAGGCTGTACTTAGACAGAAGATGTACTCTCTCTTGGGATGCTCTGGTATTGGCTGCATGATGGCACCATCCACTATGATCAGATGCTTGGGTGTGTTATCAATGGCTCGACCATCTCTGTTGTCACAAGGGTAAAACAGAAGTGTTGTGCCTTTAAGACACACCCAATAACCCTTCCAACCCCTTTTCCTAGCCAGTTCCACCTGATGCTTCTTCCGCAACAACCACTTCTTGACACTCAGAAAACTGTCACGAAATAAAACGGTACACAAGTTAGCCAGTACGATACACGTTCACAATTACACTCTAACAACGTTCCAAACTTCAGTAGTTAGATATTTAAATTTCAATGTGTGCACCGACTGCCACTACGTTTGGCATACAATGCACAAAACTACCTCAAATCAAGGAACGACGATTAGGTGAGGAGTTAAGGTTTTATGAAGGAGGGAATAGGAAAACCCTGAAAAAACCTGCGCTCTGACATCAGGCCACCACCTGCATCCATATGGAACAAGTGGGAGGCGAACTTGAGACCTCTAGCACCAGAGGTGAATGCCATAACAAAAAGACCCCCAAACTTCAGTATAACACTGTCCATGATAAGGTGAGAAACCCTCCAAACATGTTCAGAAGACAAACACTAATTTTACAAGATGTGATCAAAAAGTTCAGTAACTGGTTGCAGCAGTACCCCCACTTCCCTAATGCAACCTTTTTTATTAAATTTATTTACTACTTTGGGTGCTTGCTCTCCTATTAAGACAATTTTTCGAAGCAACACTTTCAGCTTTTTATCAATGTAAATTCATTAATTTTACTTTTTTTCAGTGCGTTTAAAGGCCTAAACATTATTGTGCACTTGATAAACGCTAGTTTTAAATTTTATTTGCACTGGCAGTGAAAAAAAAAGACCTTCACTTTAAATTGGTGATCTGGTTCCTAACCTACCATTTCAACCAGGTGTACTTGTATATGGTTTGTCAAAAAAAGTGGATTTCCTCAAGTTCAACACAAAAATTGATGTACACAAATTGTTGTTTTACATACAGTATATAAGACAAAATTTGACAAACGGTGTTGCTATGCCTAAAAAAAAACACCTTTTGCAACTGTCAAATGAAGTATGTTACAGGATGTATCATGTAACTATTTCTACTAGGTCTACAAAAACTGATCAAGATCAAGATGTCTACAAAAACTGTACTTTCTTTGGCATTTCATTTCATTTTCTTTTAATTACCAAACTCGACTCGTTCAATTGTACTCGATACCTTTTTGATCACACCTTCTACGTAACATAAAGAAGTTTTAACTCATCATAAACATCTTATTTTAAACAGTTTCAATGTTTTTCGTTAAAAAATAAAGGCAAAAAAACGTGTACAAGTTGTGCAACAGCAATTCATCTACGATTCCAAATAATAGTCAACACAGGATTAAGTCATGAAACTAGCATATAAGATAAACCAATTAATTTGGTAATCTAAGCTGTGTCACATGTAATATTATATTGAAAGTTTTACTGTGACACTTCTGTTTATGAGTTAAAATCAGTAACAACCAAAATAATAAATTAAGCAGGTTTGTTGGTCAAGTTAAATTAATAAATTATACTGTTTCTGATAAGAGCCAAATTTTGTTTTTACTGGACCGACGATTTGTATAAAACTAACTTGAAATGCCTGTCAGCTAATAATGCAAGTTTCCGTGACAAGATACCAATGTAGGTTTCTATGCTGAGCTGTGGTCGAAATTCTAGATTTGATAAGGTAATTATTTTTAAAAGTAGGCTACCCTGCTTTCCTCACTGCTCCTGTGCAATTGAAAGCAGACGTGGCGCTGGAACTTGATCTGCTCTTGTAGGGAGAATTGTGAGATGATTCTACGTCTTCCTCATCACTCACAGCTGTTGTGAGCGACATGCGGTCATCATCCGAAATCTGAAACATAAAACAAGAAAATAAATTAGACTAGCACGGCATCAGCAAAAATCAAATCAAATTTGTACTGCACCAATCTTAAACTAGTTTTCTAAAGACAAGTACATTAAATAAAAGTGATTTTTTTAAGTATATTCTTTATATACTGTAATATACAGATATACTGTATGCAAAGCATCCATTGATTTCTGAATGATTCTAAAGATTTACGCAATCTTTGAGTTGTTCGATATTCATTCTATACGTGTTTTGAGTAATTCCATTTTTTATTTCTGCACGTTTCGATTTATGCGAATTTAGATTTATGCGATCATTGAGTAATTCGATATTTGCTTTATGCGAGTTTTGAATAATTCCATTTTTGATTTCTGCGTTTTTCGATTAATTTATTTATTTATATATGCGATTTGTTTCACATTGGACTATATAGTCCGGCAGTATATGTTCAATTTCCAGCTTACTCATTCGCAAGTGAAGCTAATATAAAGAGTATATAAAAGAATTTCATCCAATCAATATTTTAAGACAAGTCTTCAAGCACAGATTCAGAAATCAAGAATTCGGAAACATCAGTGACCTGGAACGAATTTGAAAAAGTCAGACCTGAAGTTAGAAAGTTAACACTACAAGTAGCGTTTTGGTAGTGCCACTATCAAGCTCAGCTGTATAGTAAATTCATTCGTGTTAGTTAGTTCGGAATGTACTTATTTGTTAGTATATTTTCCAATATACGTTTCACTTTATTGCACAATATTCTTCACTAATGTTGGCGCTAAAAACAATTCATGTGTGAACTTTTCGCAAAACTCTTAACAAGAGGTGACACTTCTAACACTGGCAACATTAAACATTTCAAACACGTGTATAATGTATCACGTCAAGTTGCTTTGCTACTTTTATATTCTTCTCCACACATGGTTGCAAGACAGAAAATCGATAACAATGCAATTCATTTTAGAAATACTAAAAGCTAAATGTGGAAAATAATTGATCACTGTTGGATTCTATTGCGCATCAGTGAACTACAAAAACAAAAAAATAATGAAAATCAACTTCGCAGTTTTGCTGTCATCTGCTATTGATTTCTGTTTGGAAATTTCCCACCAAAAGATGAGCCAATAAGACACCATCTGCTCCCTAGGTTATCTCACTTCAGAATGTCCACCATTGTCTGTTTCACAGCAAACCAGACACACACAAAAAAATAGGTAGTAGAAAAGCCAAAAATTTATCAGGAACTGTCCCTCATCACAGACTTGGCAACAGTGCTAACCTTCCAAATGATAAGACGATAGTCAACAGCTGGTTCACAATACAAAAGTCTCACCTCCACTGACTTTAATGTCATATAAAACTGATTTATATATAAAAAACAAGTTTCTAGATATCACTGCAAAAACTGTCAAGTCAGTAAAATTTTTATGGCGGAGAAAAAAAAAAGCTCTAGCAGCATAACACATAAATCGTCTGTCAACTATCAAAGCATGCTGAACACACATTTGCCTATGTGATGATCATACTACAGTACACAACTAAAGGAAAGAGACACTAAAGACAGACGAGAAAATTCAAACATCTTCAATGTTGATAAAGTGTAAGAAACCACCATACCGACTTAAAAGGTAATGTCGCAATTTTTTTTTCTTGGAAAGTTGTCGGATAGTGTGACAATGAGAAAGATTGTCATCATGGACGAATAATTCGCTCACAAAAAAGATCGACCAATTACACTGGAAATGTGATTTACTGAGCCCGGGATCCCATTTATGACCCTGGGCGAAATGGAGAAATGGAAGGAAAATGTACTGCAAAGAAGTGGTGGTGTGTTCAATTGTTAGTGTAGAGTAGAGAATAGTGGGAAAACTGAACATGTCTTTCCAGCAATAAAAATGATAAACTTGGTGCGAGAACCTACAATTGTGTGCCGTTGTAGCACAATCCATTTCGTGAAATCTCAAGTTTATCAAACTTCCTTATATTCTATTTGTACCAAAATCATGCCATCATTTACAGTACTTAACCCTACTTTTTCAATGATACTGGTAAATAACCACCATCTCTTACGTTCCCAGAGAATCGCATAAATTGAAGTTTCACGTTAAACGAGGTTTCCGTTTTCCACATTTTCGCTATATTGCTTTCTTTAATTTGTAAATATATTGGTATTTTTCATAATTTTGTTATTAAATATTAGCTACTTACATAAGAATCTAAGAATCTTAACATTTATTGAACGCAAGTTCCATTGAATTAATAGAATACATTACGTTACATACAATACGAACACGATACGAATACAATACGTTCTCAATTTATGTGAATTCTTTAAATGCCATTTCGTTATATGCGACAAGATAAATCCATCCAGTTGCTCGTTATAGGTATGTCAGAAAATTGAGCTATTATGCGGTTTTTGTGACACGAATGACCCTGCATCTGTCAATGTGTACGCCATGCATGGCACAAATGCCGTCCTCGAGCTGGGATATTCATTTTTATATTTCTTTTTAGAATATTTTTATGACATTCATTAACAAATTTCGACATATGCGGTTTTCGATTCATACTAGGTTTGAATAAACACAAGTAATCTTCAAATAAATCTAGAACCTCCTGTAGAAACTCTGTATGCCATCACACTAATTCCATTTTTATAATGTGATGTACCGAAAAAACGAAACGACTAAAACAAATTCCATCATACACAAAGCTCATGTTTATGCAGAATGTTCCTGAAAGATCTAGCCAAATTTTACCACACGTTATGCATCTATACAAAGCAAAATACCCATGGATCCGGATATGCATACTCATTTGCATACCTACAGCGATCATGAGACAATAGTCCTATGCATTTACAT
Organism: Cryptops parisi; assembly: GCA_034695005.1. Classification (NCBI taxonomy): domain Eukaryota; kingdom Metazoa; phylum Arthropoda; class Chilopoda; order Scolopendromorpha; family Cryptopidae; genus Cryptops; species Cryptops parisi. The sequence continues at coordinate 381 of JAQIWH010001474.1, read as the reverse complement.
GATTTCACTATCTCAAATAAAAAAAATTTCTGGACCCATGTTTATATGGATTGCTCGCTTTGTTTTGATAAGTAGCATGGGGGGGGGAAGTTAAATTTTGGCCAGACTTTTAGAAATCAAATCCCAGTTTAAAAACTGAGATCTGTTTGTTTCCAATTAATCGATTAAAACAAGCTATTTACGAATTCGGCATGTTTTCGGTCGAATAGCTTTAAAATGTGCTTTTCACACTGAAATCTGTTAGTTTTCAATGAATCTTTTAAAAACAAGCTATTTGCACTGAATTCGGATACGTTGTCTGTACACTACCAGTACACCACCATGTACACTACCAGTGTACATGGTGCAAAATAAAATACAATTTTCTGGTTATTAATACTT
>JAQIWH010001473.1:0-31332 GCA_034695005.1 Cryptops parisi | reverse complement strand
AAAGTGGAATCGGAACGATCGTAAAGGCAGGAACTACATGTACTTCATTTCGTTAAATGCCCTTACACACCATTCATCCGTATCGTACACAAAATGACAGACATAGACACGGATATATAAATATGTACCTAGAACATACGTATGTAGAGTCATTTTGGTAATATTCTATAAATCCGTGCTTGGTGGTACAGTTAATTGATACTTTCCGGTTATAGCCAGGCCCAGTCTAGTGTTGACATTTGCGATTTCCCCCCCTCTTCTTTAATTTTCTTTCGGGTCAATAAAACTCAATATTAACATAACCATAACAACAAGAATGTAAACAATTAACCACCTTCATTCTTCTAAATGTAATCTTAGCAGTCACCTAATTAACAACGTCAAAGTAAAAGTGAACAGAAAATACGATTTTAGGGGTGGGAGTGGGCAGACACAATTGTCGGCTTTTTTATGATAATTTTAAGAAATCTATTAACCAACATATGTACGTAAAACTATAGCCAGACATAACCTATAACTACCTTCAGTCACCCCAAAGCAGAGACAGTGGAGTACTACTAATCCAATGTTTCTGCCCCAAAGGTATCTGTTTAGTGTAGAATGGTCATACAGACAGACAAACAAACTTACCGTTATACGCAAACAGATATCTATGAATGTGTTATTTTTTTAAAACTTTTTAAATTGTTTGTAAATAACATCCCTTTCTCTCATTAGTTAATTTTTGGTTTACTTGTCTGTTGTTTTGTTGTTGTTTGTTTAAAAAAATTTGCTTCTTATATGAATTAAAAACGGTATTAGACATTTCTCTATAACGGTTCGAAATGCTTCAAACTACCCGAGATTCGGTGCAAAGAGCTAAGTGTATAGCATTTCCTTCCCAGACAGGAGCCACTCCTTGAACAGAAATAAATAAATGTTAAAGTAAACAAACGCGCTGAACAGGGCCCATCACTCTGTGATTTAGTAAATGAACCGCAATTTTACTATGATTTTCACGTATAAAACACTTTTGAACCTCAAACTTTCAAGATTTATAGTATCTTTTCAATACAATCACATCCTCTAGAACAAAAAAGTATACGTTAACAATTATCTTCCTTGGCATCAAGATAATAATTAATGCCACTAATGCCATAAACTAGTGCCACTGTACGTTAATTGTGTACTATAAACACCAAAGGGTTTGGACATTTCCTATCATTTTCACGTGCATGGTGTTGGTGACGAATGAATGTTAACTGTAAAAAGCAACTGCAGTATTCGTTGTTGGTGTTTTTTGAAAATGCAACAAATTCTTCTGACATAAGGAGAAAAAAAAATTCATTTCTTTTCAAAATATTGTATACAAAAACCTCCATTGGTCAACTATTATAATTGCTTTGGACATGGCTGGGTGAAGAAGTAAATTGCATTTTTGGGGGTCTGTTCTTCTACAGTAGAGCCACCTGTCGGCCATGAAATAATCTGTAGTCTTCCTTCTCCCCTCTCTTTATAGGTCTTTTTGTATTCAAGAAAATTTTATAAAACTTTCATCCAAAATATCAAAGTGATTGATTCATCAAAACTATCTAAAAGGTGAAGTGTCTTTTTCAGCACCATCAAACAGCTGTTTCCTGGTTCTCCTTGTATGGGTAGTGTTTGCAGGTCGAATGTCCTCTCTCTTTGCACTTTTCCTAATTTTTTATCAGTAGTGCTAAGTGGCAGAGTCGCCCTACTTTTACCCCCAGTGCCAAAAAAAAAAAGCTAAAAAAAATACAAATACAACAATTTAGAAAGGGGGGCGGACTTTCATCATCATCAAATCTACATTTCTCCAACCTCGTCTAATTATATCGCTGAAAGAGGAGCTTCAGTTTCTTCTTCATCTTCCCCCGTCTTACATTTTCTCCCGCCCTCTCTTTTGCTATTTGGCTATCCACACACGCGAAAAATAAGAACACACACAAAAAAAGAACTAAACTAAAACCAAAACTTTTTTCTTTTAGTTTCGTCGTTGAGATGCTACTACTCCCAAGTCCGACTCCTTTTTTTCTTCTTCTTCCCAATTCCATCCTCTGAATCTCTTCCACAATCCACACACGGCGGGTTGAAACCTAAACCTTCTTCATACGACTGACGTAACGCTGGATAAGTTTAGCATCCAATAGGCAACGCAGCCGCTCGTGCCTTGCGCAGTCCCTAGGTGCGTTCGTCGCGTGGCCCCGCATCTCTCGTGGTCCCAAGTTCTGTCTTCACTCCCCAGTTTCTTGGATTACGGAGCAGCTCGCCTCCTAGCTCAGTCCAAGGCTCGCAGGAGTCATTCCCCACAAAGTCGTTCGATTCTTTTGTGTGTGTGTGTGCTAAACACCCCAAAAAACCACCGCCATGGATGCCATCAAGAAAAAGATGCAGGCGATGAAGTTGGAGAAGGACAATGCTATGGACAGGGCCGATGCGGCCGAACAGCAAGGCAAGGACGCTAACCTGCGAGCTGATAAGGTGAGTGCCACTGTCAATGCCACCAACCACCACCTTTCTCTTGTCCTTCCTTCCTATCTTACCTTACATACCAACGTTACAACCACTACTTTCCGTTGTTGTTTGTCACTCTTCCTCACGCTCACCTGTTGACTGATTCGCGCACCACCACTCTTTCCTAGCAAATTCCTCAGCTGCATTCGCACACCTACGCTCCTTCTCGAACCGACTAGAGAATGCACCGTTACTACAACTGCAAAACACTAAAAAGTTATGTCCACAAATAATAAAGTTGCGTCAATAAAAGACCAAAGTTTGTCCTGCTCGAAAAAGTTTCACAAACGTGTCACAAACGGAGCGAAAAATGAAAACATTCACCTTAAAAAAAATTACAATACGGAAAACATAATAACCCATGAAAATATTCCACAAGTATAACAATAAGTTAATATCAGTAAACTTTGCAGAAAAGTTCCCTACGTTGATCGTATCATAAAAAATTGATAAAAACTTCAATACCCAGCCATGTCCTACTTTCAGTAAGCAGAAATGTTTTCTAAGTTACGAATAATGTTTCAAAGAAATAACTTTGCCCTTTTATACAAGTTTGTAAAAAAAATAATGAAAATCGGTAGACAAATAATGTGAAATCGTTGGAAATCGTTTCTTACATTTTCATTACGAAACTGTTCAATTTTTTAAATATAAAGCCAAGATGGAAAATAAGTCCTTGTTTATTTATAAAAATCTTTAAATTCTGTAGTTAATTCCTTGTAAAAATTGTTACTTTCCTAGAGCTTGGAGTGTAGTGTGCAATGTCTAGTAATACAACTCACATAAAAACATCGAACTTAACAATTCTCGACAAACCAATGCATTTAATCTTAACTTACAAACTTTAAACTTTGTAACGCTAATATAAAAAAAACAAGAAACCATTATTATCTTATTGAAAAATTAAGTAGATTTAATGAATATCGATTCTGCGAAAATGAGATTAAAATAGTTTTAACACATGTGAAAATATTTTACAATAAACTTCATCAATTAATTATAAAAAAGGCCTTTATACAATTTAATTAATTATAAAAAGGTCTAATTAAAACCAGTATAAAAAAGCAGTCCCAAGTTAATAGGGAGGATGCTGTAAAGATCTCTGAAGATGAGACCAGCATCCTTAGCGCTAGCATTCCTATCGAAGATGGTGATGATGATGATCAATCATCCGATTAATAGTTTCAACTTATTCCCAACTTTTCAAAATAATCTTTAAAAAATTTTCAACAAAAAACATATATGTATTACTGTTAACCTTGTTATACATATTTATATAACTGGAATATGTGCAGAAATTACTTCTTCTTCAACACTGTAATATAATCCCTTCTATTTTTAAAAAATGCCAGGTACTTGCAAATATCATTAGACGTTCGACCAATCGGAACGTATAAAATCTTTCGTTTGCTGCTGCTGCTCAGGCTAAATTTATACATATACCACCCTACGAGAGTTCCTTTTCCGGGAACGTATCCCATGAACTTTTCAGGCTAAAAATGTTTATCCCAATACAGGATGAGAACACCCTGTATTTTTTTTCCTTGCTCATCCTGTGGAACGTTTCAGCAGTTCCGCTTATTCGAGCATTCCTGACAAACTCATTACAATGTTACTACCTTCGTTTCTATAGACGTATAGAGGTTAGTCATCACAATTCAAATAAATAATAAAAAATATAAAAGGCAACTAGAAATGTATAGTGTTACAACTGTTAGCAATTTTAAAGTGGACTTGCCAATTTTAAAATTCAATATTACAAAAAACACTACAGCAGATATAGTTTCGAAAGTGAAACGGTAAAATTTGATATCTTAAGTTTAATCACTTTCTTAATGAAAAAGAAACACTAAAATACAATTTTACAATAATAATAGTAATAATAATAATAAACAAAGATAAATATGCCCATTTTTTTAAAGAACCAAACTAAGTGAACTACTAAATATTTTTAAATATTTACTATTTATTTACTATTTTTACTATTTTTACAATAATTTTCTATATTTTGACACACATTTATTAAGTTGATTAATTTATCATTGTTTTTGAATTTGAACTCATAATAAAGTACTGAATTAAACAGTTTACCAAAACAAAATTATATTTCCAATGATTAGGTATTGAAAATTTTCATTTCCAAGCTGAATTTTAATTTTTTTCATACCGTCGAAAAAAAGTCAAGTACTAATATTTAATTTTAATTAAATTGTTGCTCTTTACAAACAGTAGTTTGGTCTAATTTACAATATTGATGTTTTAACTTGAAAAAATCTTCCCAAATTTAAGATCTAGTTAAATTTCTTTCACAATTCTTCAATAACAAAAACTATTCACAAAAGAAAAAAAAACTTAGAATTTGTCATGAAATGAAATTGAAGCACAACTTTTAGAATTGACATGCAAGTAACAAGAATTTACATCAAACGAAGTGAACTTTAAACAAAATGTGTGTCCGTACAAGAAGTTAGAAAAACTTTTGACTGTTGTAAAGTCTAAGCCAAAATAGCCGAACAGCCTCGACCTTCTGTCCCATAAGTAAAGACTTGTTTCTTTTAGCTTTCACCTTCTTTTTGCCCCTGTCCTCGGCATGCTAACCCGATTACACGTATTCGACCGATTTCTTCAGGTTCGACCTGCAACTTTACTACATACACACACAAAAAAAATTAGGTTGAAAGTAAATTTTCATTCGAAACTTCATCTCCCAGAATGTGTACCAACTTAAATTTGTTCTCAAATGCCATTTTTGGTCTTCTGCCGACCAGGGCTAAATTAAGGGTCGTCGTCACTTGAAAAGAACGTTTTTAAACTTGCAACACGCTACACATCAAGGGCGAGAGTGACAGAGAAAGATTTATTAGATAAGAAAAAAAACAAATTCATTATCACAATTAGTTAACTCTTAATTACTACGATTTATTCGGGGAATGTCAAAATAAACCACGACAAGCCAACAATCCGCTCAGAATTTGAAATCACAATTAAATTTAATGTATTTTTTTTTTAGGAAAAAACAGTTTGAAATTCAATTCCAAGAAATACAAAAGATACGTAAATTTTATTAAAAATAATGAGCTACTTCACGTTAAGAACTAACGGTTCACATTTTAAAAATTCAATAGGGATGATGTAAGATAGTCCATCTTGGCTCCATATACACTTTATATCGTTTGTTATATTTCCCTTTCAATGTCAATTGAATTTACAATCTATTTGATTTAATTTAAATGAATTTAATCATAAATTAAATTTCATTTTGCTAAAAAAAATCACAACTTCAACGTGTGAAGCCTGCAAAACAATTTCAAATTTTGAATGCAATACTTGAATTAAATAAAAAGAATAGATATTCAATAAATGCCGTGTGTAAATTTGAATACTAATAATAAATTAAAACATTAAATGAGAAATATTTTCCATTCTTGCCAAGTCCACATCATTATAGATTAAAATACACAAGCTTAATAACATTTTCTCAACATAAAACATAATTCATAAAAATTACAATTACAATTACAATTACATACAACCGCTTAAAATGTTCATGAAACATCAATGCTATAATAAAATGTCTTAAATAAACAGGATTTAATTTAAGAGACTAAAAACTTCACTTTTTAAATGAGAAAACATGTTAAGCGAGATCAAGCTTATCGTGAACTTCTATCTTTGTCAAGTCAACTCTTAACAAGCCAAACTTTACAAAAAGTCCACTCGCCTTTAACTTCTTAAACGAGAAAACTTCTTAAGAGAGCTCATTCTTATCGGGGACCCTGTCCTAAGTGAGTGCCACTATGATCTCTCATCTGTCGTAGTCCCTTCCTAGGCAAACTTTAAAAAAAAATAATAAAATTAAACTAATTACATTTACAATCACATTTAATGATGAAATCAACATGACAATTTGTACACATAAACGAGACTTGTCTCAAAAAATGAAACCAAGCGCGAACGAGAAATCGTCCTAGTTTCCACTTTTGGGAGCGGAGACCTCTTTGAGCCATCATCATCATCACCATTCAATGCTTCTGACTCATTTAGCTTAAACGCCCCAGAAACGGATCATGAATAACTTTTTTCGGTATGGAATTACAAAAATACTCCACATATACATACACATCGATCTCATTATTCGATTACCAAACTAATCATCCGCATCTATTAGGTTCACAGAGATGAGATATCGTTCCCATTCAATGGAGCTTAGAATAATGATGCTAATAATAAAAATAATAAATAAAATAAACACAACTTTCACCAACATCCGTTCAGGATTTCCCTGTAACTTACGATATGCATTATTGTTTCCACTTTATCCCTTATCTTGAGCTCAGCAGTACTTTTACCTGTAACTGGATGCTGGACAAAATGAGCAAATAACGTTTCTCCTTTGCCGACTCCATTTACAAGATATGAAAGTTTAAAAAACCAATGATGAAATTGTTTAACTTCTCTAAACGTTATTAAATTTAACTGTTTGGCAATAAAAATCGATGACCAGTAATTGTATATAACTGTTTAGTAATTCTCTGTATAGATATCTTTTAAATTGTATGGTTTTGACGGTACACGGTAATTAATTCATTTTAAACGTATCTAAGATAAAAATAAAATTACATATCCTGATCTTGAAGATAGATTTATACAAAATTTAAAATAAAACACATGGTCATAATTCTACATGTAATATGGAAATGACATGTGAAAGTTGTATTTTAGGCTATATTATATTTTAAAATACAGTTTAATTATTGGTCCAGTTTTAAATTAGAAAACCTTCAGTTCATTTTGATTGATTTTCACAATTTATAGACCATATAAACTGGTGAAAATATTTAGCTATAATTTCTAAACAAGCATTTCTGGAATTCATTCATTGATTTCAAAGCAATGTTTTAAAGATCTTTTCACACTAATGTATAAAAACAACTCTTTCAATCACTTCCTTGACATTTGATTAACCAGCAACAAAAGTCCTAAGCCAAAATTTTTTATGAGAACAAATTATTAATTCTGTATTAATTCATACAGAATTTTTTATGAAATATAGAATAAATAAACGAGACCACTTAAAAAGCCATTTTCTTTCAATCCCTTTATATACCAGGCTAAACTTTATACCAACTTAAATTGCAGAAAACCAAAAATGTGGTAAAGTTCATAGGAATAAAAAGAACAAAAATACATAAATATTTCTTCTAAAAAAAAAAAAAACAATTTTAAAGCACCGGCACTAAATTTTTTGCTGCAAACGTTTTTAAGGATTTCGGTCGGCGCCATTTTGGTTGAGGCTCTCATCGTTGGAATGCCACGGTTACACATTTGTTTATTTCTGGCGCCTGGAATCTGTGCTCAGAGCAAAGGCAGGCTACCAAATTTAGGGTCGCCTTCCAATAAGGATCTGTTCATGCTCACCAGCTTCTGACGCACAAGAGAACAAGCACTTCCTCAACTATGAAATAAGAGCCCTGTCTAACCACAGATGATGATAAGAAAGTCCCAAAACAACACTTTCATTTTCTTTTGAACATCCACATTTTCCCCCACACTAAAATAAAATAAAAAAGTATGAGAAAGGCAAATTAAGAGTTTTCCTGCTACACTACACAATATTTATTTATTTTTCCCAGGCTTATTTCCTTCTACTATATCACATTAATTATCGAACCGACTAGTCGTCATTAGATTTTCAGATCGAGGCGGGGAATAGAAAATAATTTACTTTGAAAAGATCATTAATATTCGTCAGATGACGTAAGGACACATTGAAACGAAACCTGTCATGCATCTTAATAGGGCTTAATGACACTCGACCGAATTTGTCAATCGGTTAGGCGCGAAGGTCAAAATATAATAATTAGCCTACACGCATATGTACAGAAATCAAGTCTCTAGATATCTACTATCCAACTAACCGAATGAAATACAAACTTCATTTACATTCTCTTATAGAGAAAACTCGTTATTATGTAAGAAATTAAGAAGGAAGGAAGAAGACAAAAAAATATAGAAAAGTTCATTCTCCCTTTTGACTTACGGGAGGAAAAAAAATCCTTGACAACGTAAGACTTGCACTGGATACATTCCTGCATAAATTTGGCTCATAGACTAAACAAACCTTGTTTACATAAAACGTTGCATTTCTTTAAAACAAGTTCAACGTTCTCTTAAATTAAATTAGAAAATACATAATAAATAATAATAATAAAAATGAAACACCCAAACAATAAAAAACACATCTTAAATTTCAACATACCCACAAAATGATCAACTTTAAAAATCAATTCACAAATCAGTCCTTGCAATCCTCTCAATATCAAAACCTTGCCAGACTCCTTTTTAACCCAAAAAGAGCAATTGATCAACTTAACAAACAAACGAAGCTTCAAATTCCTGATTAAATCTTACACAAAAATCCTGTTTAACCCTAATGTGAGATTCTGATTTAATGATGTTTCCAAACCTCGAACTTCCCAGACATTATCACTCAAAGATCACCATAGAACCTAAAATTAACATCCTCTTCCAGATATCACGTTTCAACATCATCATACCAAAAACTAATATATTATATACAACATATAAACTTCGGATTAATCAAATTTTTAATCGAAAATCAAATCCCACGTTTAAGCCTAATCCTATGCCAGATCCTGTTCAATCCTATGTCTTCCTGATTAAATAACGTTTCTCAATCTGGAAGTCCAACTTTCCAGACAGTTTCACCCAAAATGTCATCACAAAAACCTAAAATTAACCTCTTCCTACTCCAATTTCTCACGTTTCAACCACATCATTGCGAAAAACTAATATATTGTATTGTACTACTAGGCCGAGGAGGAAGTGCGAGCATTGCAAAAGAAGATCCAACAAGTCGAGAATGTTTTGGACGAAGTACAAGAAAATCTGGCCCAGGCTAACAACAAACTGGAAGAGAAGGACAAGGCATTGCAAAATGTAAGTACTGTACACACAACACTCTTTGAGATAATAATAGCTAGTACAAAACATCGTTTCCGTAAATAAACGGTCAAACTAGTTATTGCGTAACTGTTATATGTAATTGTTGTTTTTTAAGAGTAGCTTTTGTATAGTGATAGATTTAGGGTAAAGATAGGGTTTTTAGTATATTTCTCTACTGTATATCTCACTTTTATGATGGCTATATGCATGAATAAATTTACAATAAAAGATACGATTTTTTATTAGATATAAATGTATGGATGCAACTCTTGAAGATAAGTTTTCTTATGGCTGGCAGAAATTTAAAAAAATAATAAAAGATCACAGGAAGTAGGGTCTGTGATGAAATTCTATATAGAATCAATAGTGCATTGAATATTTCACAACGTTTCTTGAGGCGCTCGATCAAGTTTACTTTACGCTTAAGTTGTAAGAACAGTATGCGCAGTGTAAGAAAAGTTACATATCCAATTTCAACACGTGCATCAAACTTTTCCAACAGTTTTCAGTATTGTTTCTTCAATTTTTTTTTTGCACATCCTTGAAACTTGTTTGACATAAAAATTATTATAGCTTCCGTAGTTTTTTTTAAGAATACAAGTATGGGTTTTAAACTTCACCATGAAGTGCATTCTTTTACATGATTATATTATTCCAGAAAACGCTTCTGTATTAAATTTTAATGAAAGCAAATGAAAATGGTCGAAAAGAAAATCTAAAATAAGCAATGAGCTGTCAATCGTAACAAGATACAGTACTGTACTAGAAAACATTTTCAATCCCACTGCAAATTCAAGTTCATGACTTCGGCTATACGGTATGTTCAATAATAGGTTGTTTTTTTTGCAAAATTTTGTTTACTACTAATAAGATAGAAGTGAAATTAGAAGAAAAAATTATTACAAAATCTCAACTTTATCGATTATCAGCAAGGTAATGGACTTTATTGAACTTTGCACCGGGTTCATCTTATTAGAAATTTGTTGTTAAAAGTTAAACTATTTTCTGGAATACAGTCTACATTATATTTGGAGTTTTCACCTGAGACTAAAATATAACTCTTTTTTTCTTCAAATGTTGATTTCGGCCAATTACATAATCAAAATACGGTATAATATTTATATCTTTTTTGGAAGTCATTGAACTTTTTAAAGACCAAGTTCTAGTCGACATTTTTCTTCTTCAATTTTATAACCAACGAGAGAGATAAAATTCCAAGTCAAGAAAACAACGATCTCAAGTGAATAATATCCTCAGTTATCTCATCAGTGTAACAAGATAGCTCGACGAAAACGTCTTGTCGAGGTAGTTTTATTCTCGTGCGCATGACGTCACGTCGTCTCCCTATATGGGCAACAGCGGCCCTAGCGAGAGTGAACTCCTACAACAGCTCGTAATCATCGCACAAAACCGAAAAACTTTGACAAAACTTGCAACCACTACACCTTTTAATATCTCAGTGACCCGCTTTTCGCTCAACAACAAAACTTCTGCTGTTGTTTGTTCCGCCGCCCTAACCATCATTTCTCGGGGGCATTTGAAGAAGTTAGCAAAAACTTTCGACCGTGAAAGAAGAAGAAAAGGGGGGGGGGGGCAAGAAGGGTCGGATCTGGGCAAAGGCTGGTAGCAGTAGCAGAACAGCAACAGCAGCAGCCAAGTTTATTTTTGGGGTCTCGCGTCGAATGCGCTTGCCTGTTCGTCATCAACCATTTAGAGAAAAACATGGCGAACGGAGTGGGAGACGAACCGATGGATACAACGCCGAGCGATTCAGAAAGCGATGTGGAAAATTTACGAAACGGGGGTTTAAGCAATGGCCATGTCAACGCCTACGAACGAACGACAGCGCAGAGCGCGACTGTGCAACGGCTGTTGGGACAACGACAACAGCGGCGACAACGGCAGCAACGCCAGCGCCAAGAAGCGGACGGGGCGGCGGACATTCCGGTTTCCAACGAAGGCGGACGATTAATTGTGGATGGGTCTTCCGATCCGGAACACGAAGAACTAGCTAAACTGCGATGCCGCGACATCCGCACCGAAGTGCTTTCCGAGCGGCAACAGCGACGGAACCGATGTGCCGATTATCCCGGACTGGCGTTCCATTCGCACATCTTCAGTTCCAACACCATGATGAAATTCAGTGTCATAGCCAACGAACTGCACAACATTATGAACGTACAATTGAAGCGGGTTCGTAAAACAAACTTCAATCAAAAAAGCTCTTTTTTTTAACATAAAACTTCTTCAACTAGTTAGTTTACCGCGTATGAAACAGTCTCCTTGCTATCTATCCTGTGTCGCTTACACCTAGGTATCTACTGCGTCTCTAATCTTTAGCTCCTCTACCAAAACAAAACTTTTGGCGTTGTAAAGTAAACTTTTCTTGTAACATCAACAAACTTGGCACCTCACATGCACACGACGCCACATCCGGGCAATTGGGCACCGCCCTCGCCGGCGTCCCTTTAAATTATGACGTCACCAACAGTCTCCTCCCTCCGTTTGCGTAATGATTAAAAGTTACTAAGTTTTTCTCCTTTGTTGTTTTTCAAATTTTCTTTTCCAACGGATGAAGATAAGATTTTTCATATTAGCAGTTTCTTACGACCAATCCAACTTCCTCAACGCCTAGTTTTTTATCGGATGAAAAAATATGTACTGTGTTTAAAAGAAGTTAAATAAATTAATAAGCCCAGAATCCAAGGCTGAATGAGATTAGCCTAATAAAAGATGAATATGCTGTGATCTCGGTGCAACACGCGCTTTTTCACACACACACACGCAAAGAAAAAGCTCGATACATTTAAGAAAGTCTGAATAATTATAATAAATTTTATGACAGTATCTTTATACAGTACTTTCTATTCTATAATGTCGACTTTGATCATTTCATATGAGAAATACCGAATGTTTAGATTTTAGGTTCTCATAAGCAATAATCTTCGGTACACATCACAATACAAGAAATAGACCTATTTAGAACAACTTTAATAGAGCTATCATTTTCTGTCGTTTTAACTTTGCCAACTCTAGTCTAAGTTTGGGGCTATATTTAGAACGACGACAGTTAATTATAACACTATTCTCGATATCTATGTATATCACATGGATATCGTTTTCTTTTGTCAAAACTGCAATATTTATCATCATAACATTGAACAATATACACAGTAAGCTGTGCATGGCACACCACTATTTCATTCATTCAATGCTTTCAATTTCAAGCTAGTTTGAAATAGTTTCATCTAGGCCTGTTGACATCAATTTGTGCAAGTTACAGCCTTATACGTATATTTGGAATGGTTGAGTTTGAATGTCTATATGAAATGGTTCAATTGTCTATCCAATCTTTATACAGTATGAACATTTAATGAAAATTGATATATTTGTACACTCGTGTATCAATGTTAGGTACCCAACAAACCCGCGTATTTCCGACAGTGTTCACAATATATCAATGATAGCTGTAAAACCTTACAATTATTAAGTATTGAATGCTTTGCAACCTACGATGATTGTTAAATATTTTTAGCAGGTTATTTAATGTTGGATATGTTCCAAATCCAAAGCAAACTGTCTCCCTCCCCCACTTGGAAAAAAATGACGATAACCATCTTTGCATTTGATAAGATAAAAAGAAATAAAGAAACATTACCTAAAAATCGATGGTTATAGCTAATTGATTGACGAAAAAAAATTCTGTTTTCTTGTGCTACGTTAATTCTATTAGGCTTATACATAGACAATTGGATTTTTATCCATTTCAGAATTTTCCCCAAATGTTTCTTCAAAATTAGTAAAAAAAGCAATAAACTTTCTATATGGTAAGTAATTTTAAACATATATGCTGTTTACTTACTACTCATAATAATGCATGATAGGAAGAAGTTTTAAAATGGTTTGAGAAATCATCCAACTCTATATTTAGGGTAACAAAAAACTTGGTAAACTTTATTTGTGTTATACATTAAATAAACACAATGCAGTTTTTATTGAATCATGTGCATTATACAGTAAAATGAATTGTTCACAACAGACTACAATACAACCATACAGTGAATTACCATAGAGAAATCTCTTTGACTATTCAACTTGACGCGCCTTCAATGATGCGAAAACGTTTAGTTGTGCCAGTTTTTATTTGCATCAATAATCCAGATTCGACTCATCATGGAAAAAAAATGGAGCCTAGAAATTCTATTGACATTTCACTTAACCAAATCATGACTCATAATCTAGACTAGAGCAGAAAGCAAGCCAATCCGAACCTGTTGATTGAGTTACCTACTCATAACAACCCTTGGTCCTTGGACCTTGCCAACCAAAGCAGGCCACAAGACAAGTCCATACAAAAGACGCTCTTGCATAATCGCCTAGCAACAGCATCCACTTTACAACTGTCCACTCAACCATCCGGAATAAGTGGACACAAAAAAGAAACATTAATGAGCTCGATTCAAAACAACTTTTTCCGAATGGAATTACTTTTTGTCCTTGCATCGATTCTTCCGCTTAAAGCTGTGCTAAGGCCAGTGGCGTCGACCATCTTGCTTTTCCGCCCGAATCATTGAGCGTAGAGGAGAGCCGGATTATTTAGGGTGTAGACGCCGACGCCGACCACCTGAGTAGTAGTAATTTTTGTAATAGGAAGAACGGAAAAATTAACAAAAATCTGCCATCATGTCCGCCGCTCAACAAGGAAACCTTCTAGATGTGCTCAAGAAGAAGATGCGTCAGACCAAAGAAGAAATGGAAAGGTACAGAGAAGAAGCCGATGAGGCACAACGTAAGCTGCAACATGAAATACTGCGGCGAGAAGAAGTAAGAGCTCTTTCTCGGCACTCCTTTTATTTTCTAGGATAAGAGAGTGAGACTGAGGGGAAAAATAATAAGAATGATTCAATTGCCTCCATACTGTCATTTATAACAACTTGAACACATTGAAGTGTTATTTTTAAAAATTTCGCTTGAAAACCCGCTATTAGGGAGAAAAAAAGATGCAATAATACTTATATTATGCGTATAATACTCTCCATTTAAGAGCAATGGTCAGAAAATTCAATCAAATACCAATATATTGGCCTATTCATATTTTATATTTACACCAGTTTGAATTTCGAAATAGAGGAAAAAATGACACCTTTTATGGATAAAGGTGTTTTAATATATTGCTACTAACTAAAAAAAATAACAATTTTCACTTTTAATGTGTTTTTGGTTAAATTAGAATTTTATACCTACCCGTGGGAAAAAAATAAATAAGATATCACGCGTGTGTGTGTGTTAAAAAGCGTGAGGGACTGAAACGAGCAGCTACTTTTTCGAGGGCAAAAGGGTTGAGAATGTGAAAAGAGAGAGAGAGAGCGAGCCATGTTGGGACTTTTTCTGTCCGCTGCCCTGTCAGCAAGGGCGTGGGCCTTCTATTAAAAAAAAAGAAGAAAAAAGCATGCAGGTGGTTGAACATAGGGTGGTTATTTAGTATTCGTCATTATCAACCTTGTAAAACACTTACAAAAAGGTTTGGTAGTCGCCAAATATTTGAACTGTCTGCACCATTATACAGAACTGAAGCTATTAAGCGACGTAGTTCATTAATAACTGTGATCCTAAAGAGAGAGAGAAAAAAAAGATGGACTGTTGCAGTAGTAAAGTTTTCGAGTTGCATCTATACTATACTTGGTAATATAATTGATATTATAATTGTGTAGTGTACTTGCTATACACAATAGTCGCCATAGTAACAATACAAACACTGTGATACTTTAAATAGGTAGGGAAGCTGTATCAAAGCATCCGTTTTTTGGTCAATATGCTTTAGTATAAAAATTAACTATATACAATTAGAACGCATTTTTTATCAATCAAAGATATAAACAACTATTTTAAATATAAAATTATATAGAACAATACTTTCCCTAATTTAGTAACTACACTGCTCACAAAAATTAGGGCATATTTCAAAATTTTCTTATATATATATATTATATTTAATATTAACGGACGAAATATTCTCTAATTTTTGTGAGCAATGTGTTTGCAACCAAATTTTTAGAAAACTACATAATAATTGTTATATGAAGCTAATGGCCTAGTATTCTAGCAAATACATCTAGTATAGTATGCGATTGATTTACAGGGAGTTTAGGGGTTTAACCCTCCCCTTCTCCAGAACGGGTTTAATTCATAGTTAATGCTGTATGGACGTTTTTGTGAACAAAAAAGCAAAAACGGCTAAATTGTCAAATTTTTTTGGGTCTAAACACTCATCTGGAGCTCGAAACAATGTAATTTTTAGACATTTTTGTCAAAACATTTCAGGTACTCTAGAAGTCGGTTCTAAATTCATATCCGAGTACAATATACCATGACTTATTATACTTTAGTATAATGTCATGAATATTAGTATACGAGCAGAACTACCCAGTGTTGATATTACCAAACATTACATGGCATCCTAGTGTTGCTTCAAATACTTTGATAGTACTTTTAAAAACAAATCATTGTATAGTTATATTTTGTCAAAAACACTCATAGAAGTATCCTACGTAAAAACAAGTTCTCTTTTAGATACTAAAAGTACACATTTCTTAACATTTTATTGGTTAATATTAGATATTAGGGAAAATGCACCCCAACATATACTTAGCACCCAGGTTGGGAACTACAGGTATTATATACAGTAGATGGATAGATACGTTTTATTACTTCATCAGATCATTGTTCAAAATTAGATAACGCTTTATTTTTCTGTTGATTAGAATTCAATTAGCCCAAAATTTTGAATATAGAGAACAATGCAAGCAATTTTTAAGAATTTTCAAGTCTACGTTTTCTGGTTCTAAATCCAAAACAAATTATTTTGCACCTTGTTTACTGTATTGAAACTTTAGTTTTATTACTTCAGACATTAGAACAAACGGTTTGATTCTATTGAAAGCTGCAAAAGACAAATCAGATAAGTTACTTATTTAATTATGTTTGCAACTAGATACGGGAAATCGAAGCACTGAATTATCTGTGTTAACTGTTATTATTTTTTTAATGTGGAAAAATATGGACAGTTGAGAGACAATTACTATACGGTTAATCACAAGTATAGTTCTTTAAATGTAACAGTAACTTGAAATAATGTCCAAATATTTGTAGCCTTTTTTTTTGTCCTGAATAAGATTATGAAACACTCAAGTGTACTTGAAAGCCATTAGTAGTCAAATAAAAACACTGTAAAAGCTTTCTTTGAATCATGTTAGTTGAGTAATCATCCAAGTGATGTAGGTTTATTTAAAATGACAGTATTTTAAATTTACTTGGCAAATATTTATCATTAACATCATTAATGATGTAATAAATTATAATGAACCTATTATCAAATTGATTTTGTTTCATAATAAAAAAAAAATTATTACTTTATGACGTGATGTTTGAATCAATACCATTGTTCAATATCAGTTATAAGAAGACTATTCACTATCATAAATTTTTATATCCTAACAGGAGTAATTATTCATAGGCCTACTGTAGATGAAACTCGACAAATTTAGAAAGAAATATGAATAGGGAGTGATGATTTTTTTTTTCATAAATAAAGTTCAACACTTGTAGTCAACATCAAATTAATTCTTTAGCAACTGAATCATAACTTTGAAATTATTCTTTACTTTAGCAACATGCCTATTAGGAATGCACAGTCTAAATCTAAAATTAATTTTTCAATATTTTGTTTGAGAAATAAGATTTTTAGAGTTTAGATGTTTTGTCTAATATAATTATGAGAACAAACTACCGTAGTCTCTAATTGCTGGTGAATAATTTAAGCGTTGTGCTAAGAGATCGCAAAGTAGTCATCTAGACTTGATATCATCCAGTCATTAGTCTAGCAAGTGTCGTTATCAGTTTTTAATAAGAGATATGCTTTAGTAATTACATCTTCAAGCCATCTTTCGAACGTTAGATATATCAAAACACTTGATCATCGTTGAACACCTTGCGTATGTTTGTTTAATGTTAAAGGTGAGCTTGAAAGCCAAGCTACTTCATTGATTATATGCTAGATGTGGTTTCTTACAAGAACGTTGCTTAGTTAATTTTTGTTAATTATTGGTATATGAAATGATCGGTAGATGCGAATTTCTCTAACATGGCTTGTATGATTGCAGGCTGAGGGTGAGGTGGCCGCCTTGAACAGGCGTATCCAGCTGCTGGAAGAAGATTTGGAACGCTCTGAAGAACGTCTTAAGATCGCTTCCCAGAAACTGGAGGAGACAGCACATGCAGCTGATGAAAGTGAACGGTATGTATTCAATTTGGTTGGCCTGCATTTTCTCTAAAATGCAAGCTGACCTAATTTCGTCAGGGTCAGAACCTCTAATGAGATATACTGAATTAATTCGACCTTTGACTTCCATGAGCTCTCTTAAGGTTCTGTGTAAAATTTATTGTTTTTTTTCTTTTTCCAACTTCATTGGTATGCTACACATGTTCTTGAACTTATTGAATTTGTTATGCTAAAGTTTAACCCTTCAACTTGTTCAAAGTTATGTGTAAAGCAACACCGAGCATTATAAACAGGAAGTAGCCTCAATGACGCAATATTACTCCATTGGCATTTATCCTGTGATTGGATCAGTTCCTATTATGGAAGTTAATTACATCAAATGGAGTAAACATTACGACACATTTCATTGACACAATTATAATGTGAAATCTTTCGATAGATTTCCGCAAAAGCATATTGTACATAAATCAATTGTTTATTGAATAAGCTTCACAATTCAAATAAACAAGTTCTAAGGTTAAGCTGCTGACATTACAAATATTTAGGTCTGGAAGCTAACAAACATCAAATATCTGATTTGGTTTGTGGGAACTTACTTTTTTTTCTCCATTACCTCTATAATTTCGAAATACAAATACTTTTGATTTGGCTCTCTTCCTCTGAATTTTGAGTTCTTCGATACTCTATTGCCTACAACAGTCTTCGCAAATCTTAATTTTAATTTGTAAATATAAGTACCATCGAATACAGTTGTAGTAGTTAGACATCTCGTCGTATCTTTTCAAATACAGTATTAGGAAGGCTTTGGAAAATCGTACTAATATGGAAGATGACCGCGTATCGATCTTAGAAGCACAACTAGCGCAAGCAAAATTGATAGCTGAAGAAGCAGATAAAAAATACGAGGAGGTGAGTCTCGATACCCTTTGTGACTTCCATCTTTGCAGCGTGCAGTCGAAGACTCCAAATTGCATTCATCGATCGCCGTTCATCGACGACGTATACTGAGGAAGCCAAGAGAAATGGATTAACCTTTGTACTAGACAGCTTCCAAGCAGCTAAACCCCCTCCAAAAAAAATTCGCATAGCTCTTAGTAGATATTCTTCATCTGCAAGGTGGACTTCTTGAATCTGCCAAATGTAACTTTTTTAATTCCCCCACTGATTGCACTGACTATCTTGTTACTGCTCTTAAGCTGCAATTTGCGAATGAAACGCTTCTGGTACAAAGAACTCTGTTTTTCTTGCATGTGTCTACTACCCCCTGAGTGGCTAAACATTTTGGTTTACCAACGTTAACTGGCTTGCTTTCTTTCTTCACAGTATGCGCAAAGTATTGGAGAACAGGAGTATGAGTGATGAGGAGCGCATGGACAGCCTAGAGGCCCAGCTGAAGGAAGCCCGCTTCCTGGCTGAGGAAGCTGACAGAAAATATGATGAGGTGACGCATCAGCTGCATGGAAGATTGTAGTCCTTCCTGCTGCATGCCTACTCCTCTTCCTACTAATCAAATTTCCCTTTCAGCAGGAATTCCTGCCTCACCTGGGAAACTGAGGTGCCATTGAGTTTTGTAGTACATGCATGCTACAGTGTCCTACTAGATGTCCTTATAAACAGAGAAAGAGTTTGGTGTCGGACACCTTAGCTGCAGCTTGATTGGTCTGTACCAGTATAAAACGTAATTTTCAACCAATGCCCTTAAGCACTTTTAATTCTACAGGTAAAAAACAAATTTTGATTGAATCTGAAAAAAAAATATACTTTAATCTAATCGAAATCGAGTCTTATACCTTTATTTAATTAGGTTAGAGAATCTTAGATTATGAATTTAATTTCCATTAAGGATATGCTGGATTATGAATTTTCCAGATTTTTTTCATTTTGAATATGTGACTTTGATTGTAATGCTAACACACCTTTGACATTATTTGCATCAGGCAGGTTCATAATTTAGATACATTTGAATTCAATTTTCAAGCATCAAAACCATTTCTTTAGTGGTTATTCAAATGTGCATGATGTTACCATCATATGAGAATGCAAATGCCAAAAATGTTCAGAAAGATAAGCTTACATAACTCTACAGAAATGCTGCTAGTATTTCTAGCAGTAATACTAGGTGTTGTTACTATATGCGTATAATTGTCTTGTCATCTTTCAGATGACTCATAATCTGCATGTGTTTTAGTTACCGTACATGTTGAAGCACAGTACAGATCTTACCGTAGCTAATTCAGGACGAGGTTAGAGATCAAAATTGGCCAATCAAGCTTGATGCTAAAGTTCCGTTAGTCTGCAAATTTGAAAGTCTAGCTACAAGCTTTGCTTTATATCTGCCAGCGCTTGGTCGCATAAAAAACTTTGTACCTAGCAGTTTCAGTAGCTGGAAGCAAATAACCAACCTCTTTCACCGGATCACGTAGACTAATGTGTGTGTTTTCTTTATTTATAGATGCATGGATTTAGACACTAATGACAATTTTCTTTCAGGACCATCACATTATCAGTGTTTCCACTGGCTTTGTTTTCTCATTAAGCTATTTAAAAGTTGCTTTTTTTATTCGTTTATTTTAATATATTGGGTGTAATGCTCAATTCTTGGCTACATGCAGTGACAAACATTTGAAATGCGTTTCTCGATTTAATCAAAACAGAAAAATCATGTTTTGATTCTCAGAGGAAACACTGACGAGGATAGTTGCAGCTGATTTCTTCAGTTTTAAGTCCCATTTTCCCATTTTATTTTTAGATTATAGTAATTTAATGGTTTTTCCCCTTGCATGTGCAGCAACTAATGTAGAATATTTTGAGTTAAAATTTCAGTGTGTTGCTTGTCACCCAGTAATTTTTTTGTGCATGGATTGAAATGTTTTTATTCTTATTTTTGTGTGTTCGATTTCTAAATTTTTTAGCTTAGTTACTTTTTATTATAAATGTTTTCAATAAATTTATAATCCTAGATATAAGTTTTGTACCAAAAAATAAGCGTTAAAAATTCTTCCCTCGTTTTATAAATTGTGCACAACCTTCCTCACCATTTTTGCAAATTAATTCACTCTTCCCAAAATCTCCATTTATTTAAATTATCAAAATCTTTCAAAATCCTTTCCCTATGAAAAAAAAAAAGAAATCCGTCTAACTTGTTCAAGTTAAACTTGTCTATCAGGGTACAAGCAACATTCTGTTACACAGGTCGCCCGAAAGCTGGCCATGGTTGAGGCAGATTTGGAGCGTGCTGAAGAGCGAGCTGAGACTGGTGAAACGTAAGTTACGCAACCCTACAGGATTGTGCTTCACTGTAGGCAGCTTTGGATACCTAGACAATTCCGTTCGAGGAATGCATTTGCACACTTATTTGTATTCGTTGAGCATCAAGTGTTGTCACTGCAAGTGTATGCTTGTCTTTTTTTTTTTAATCCCCCCCAATATGATTATTCCCTCACCCAAACAAAAAAGAAAAACCATATTAAAGCATGAAATTGACATTTTGCACCTTCTCCTCCTCTTTGTGCATGTCGTGCCTGCAAAATTACAAAGGTGGCTCGCAAACTTGTCTTGCTTGAAGGAGATTTAGAAAGAGCGGAAGACCGATCCGAACAAGGAGAACAGTAAGTACAGTACGAGAAGTGAACTTATGAACCAATATTGCTTTACAGCAATATGGTATTCCATACAGCTTTGGATAGGTGTGTGTGTGTGTGTGTGTGTGTGTGTTTGCTTGTTTTGCTCAATAATTCTTGAGCAATTCTACGCTTTATGCTCTAGCGAGTTCTGCATGTTAATCACTCAAATTACATCACTCAAAAACGTGCTGGTGTTCTCGGAGAGTTCAGCATATTTTTGGTGTCTAGTGTTACTTTGCGTTAACTTTTAACGCTTTGCAAAATCAAGTGACATTAAACATGAGATCTGGCTAAAGCTCATGATAAGACAAAATAATTTTTTTGTGAATATAATATAACAAATATGACTATTAATTAATCACTTCAAAAGTCCAGCTATTTAATAAAAAAGAGAAAGATTAGTATTAGTTAAAATTTAACATTGTAACAACTACTAACAAAACGTAATAAGAAATATCTAATAAACAGACAGTCCTAGAGTGACATTCCTGAATAACCTTACATAACTCAAATTCTACATTCAGAAATTACCTAACAGTTATGTGTGTTTTATGTAAGGGGCAGTTTCAATTGGGGGGGAGGGGTATACAGTATAATTGACAGGAGTCTGCTTCAGGTATAGTTTTTGTTTTTTAAATTATTAGTTGTGGAATCCTTGTATGGTTGTCTATATGTTTCTGCACTGCTTTTATCGGCGCATGGCATTGGTTTGGTGTTTGTAGTACAGCTATTTAAGTTTATTATTTTCATTTATCTTAAATTTAACTCGTTTAACTCAAACATGAAACATTAATTTCTAGGAAAATTGTGGAGCTTGAGGAAGAATTGAGAGTCGTGGGTAACAACATGAAATCCCTAGAAGTGTCTGAAGAAAAGGTAACTTATAATTCTGAAATATTTACATTTACAAGATTGACCTGGATATATACGCATTGTACTCTACCAGATATTTACAATGCCTGCCTATGTAATGAAACTTAGGGGTGGTTACATTTGTTTCAAAATTATTTCAATATACATAGGTCTTGGAAATTTTGAGTACCATATTAAAAAAACAACTTATTCTTGGTACTAAATAAAGTACATTTGAACATGTACTGTACCTACATTTTCTGGTCGGAGTTGTGAATCCATATCAATCTTGACCCTAATAATTGTGTAATTTTTATTGCAGGATTACAAACAGTATTGTTTTCTCTCATTCAAAGTGTAAATTTCTGTTTAAGCAGCAACATGTATTTTATTTAATTGGACTGCTTTTAATTTCGTCTGAATGTCAAATCAAGATTTAGTAATTTGTAAGACTTTAGGTCCTATTACTATGGTAAGTCAACTTAGGACTCGCTGCAAACAACATAGGACATCTTTGATTTCACAAGCAGAGTTCCATCCCAATTTCATGACTTATATTAATTCGATTCTACATCCCCGACCAAACCTTGTTAATCTGTACAACCAGTTCTGGCTAATCTCAGGAGCATCAGAACTACAGTTTTTAAATGTGTAGAGTCTGATGCTTCGACAGGTTAAGAGTGCCAAGCATGAGATGTCAACATGACGGTAGTAAAACATCATGTGGCCTGCATAACACTACACAATGTTTGCTTGGTCGCTTGGAGCTGTGGTGATGACAGGCGCTACAAAATTTCCACAAACGTTTTGAGTTTTGCTTTTGTTCCACCAAGCATAACATTTGTATAAAAATGAAAAAAATTATTCGATTCTTCAAATGATGACATCTCATGGTGGCCAGTTATAAATCAGTGCTGATGGCTGGTTTGTGAAATACATAACGTAAGTGCTCGGTTGCCTTTTATCCTCACTAACTGTATCCCTTGCCCTTTGAAATTTCCTCACAGGCAACGCAGCGTGAAGAAGGTTATGAGGAGCAGATTCGCAGCTTATCATCGCGACTAAAAGAGGTAATAGTGATACCTGAATCTTGTCGTTCTAACACTTTTCTGGTTATTATTATGGTAGGCCACAGCTAAGGAAGAGTCTTATGAAGATCAACTGAGGCAGTTGAACACACGAATGCAAGACGTAAGTGGGAAGATGAGTTTTTCTCGTGTGACAATCATTCAACTTTGGTTCCATAATAGTTGATACCCATTTGATCCTTAGTGGTTTTTATTTAAATAACCATAGCATTTTCCCTCCATATTTATATCCTTTAGCAATAACTCTTTAAGGTTTGGTGTGCCGTTACTACTGTCTGATTGTGTGATCGTGTAGCGTGTATGAAAACTGCATGCCCTTAAATTTGATTGCCTTTCAATGAAAGTCGCAGTACAACATTTACACGAAATTTAGACCGTCGTTAAACGATGTTTCTTCGAAAACCAAAGTTGAACACTGAAAACGTAATCTTCCACTATACATGCTTGTTATGTTTTTTTAAGCAGCTTTCATTTTCAACTTTAACTTTTACGTTTGATTGGCATTAAAATCTAAAATCCCTCAAATCACACTCCCTACCTTTCCTCGATGATGGATAGACGAAAAGGTAACGTTCACTTCTTTATGCCAAGCTTACCGAGCCTTTCATATTTTTCAACTATTTTCAAGGAATACAAACTGAAGCCTTATATAAAAAAAAAATTTTTTTTTTGCCCTCAAAACTGCTTTTTTTTTTTCGCTTTTTTAAAATGAGGCTTTTTTCTTTTTCACATTACATGGCAAATTTTTCCAATTTTCTTTTTGCAATCCTAGTCTTGACACCATGTTTTAAGCACGCTTTGTGCTGCAACAGGTAACGTACAAAACTTACATTTTTTGTTTCAGTCATCGATTTTGAATTTCAATGTATTTTGTATCTTATACTGAATTTTTATGCTTCATCTTTTTTTTTTTTTTGTCTTATACTTTTTTTTTTTGCTTCGAACTACTATTTCTACCAAGGCTTCAAAATTATTTGTCACTTTTGTTTTTTCTTTTGGGCTTCAGGTCTAGCAAAATTAATTTTTTTTTCCTTCAATACTTCCACTTTGCCTTTTTTAAACCTATATAAATCCTCATGGTTTGCATTAACATTTTCTATATTTAACATTTCTGAAACGATTTGTTGTGGTTTGAAACAACTAATTTTGCTAACACAAAAAAAAAATTGTAGTAAATGTAACAAATTTAAGAAAATTCATTAATGTTATGAGAATGCACTAACTTTATTGTAATGAGCAGATCACTTAAATTCTAATGGGTTGATTACATTCATCTGCAGTGTGAATCTCGTGCTGAATTTGCTGAGAGATCCGTTCAGAAATTGCAAACGGAAGTGGACAGACTGGAAGGTAAGATACTGCTGTTTGTCAGCCTTAACGTTTATGTAATTAATTATGTTATCGTAATAAATCCTGATCTCATTAGTGAAAACTAATTCACAAAACCTTTTCGTCACTACTAGTTTATAGTTGCAGCTGGCATTCGCGACAGGATTTTAGTTAATGTAGAATTTAATAGAAGGGTTTACCAATTCTAGTTTTGGCTAGGTAAAACTAATATTGAAGAAAAGATTTTGTTAAAACTATAATGAGATCATATTTTAATTAATACCCTATTTCACATGTCGGTTTTAAAATCGTTCCAGACTACTAAGTTTTTCAGTATAATTTTTTACATGAAATTTTGTAGTAACAGTTTACGTTTGCATGATTATATTTTAATTTATCGCACGTTATCGTTAGTTTATAGTAGTTGTAACCCAATGTTATTTTCTTTTAAAGTTTGGTGCAATGTGTTTGCTATATTGACATTTTGCATCATATTAAGATTATGAATAGCATGAACCTTAAACCAATTCACCATTATTATAGTTTTTTGTTATGTTTTGTTTGATTGCAATTAACCTGTTGCACGTATTCCAGACGATTTGCTGGCTGAGAAAGAAAAAAGCAAGATTTTGGCCGACGAAGTTGAAGCCACGTTGCAAGACATTCAGTCTATGTGACGTGGCTAATTGTTTGTTTCTGTTTGAGCCTATTCCCACTTTTTTCAAGGTTTGAGTTGCTTTAGTTTATTAACACTTTATAGTTTAATTTTGTTTTCCACATTTTTTTGCATGTTCGTTATGTTTATATTTTTTTAATATATGTTTTAAAAACAATGTTAAGTGTATTTTATGTTAAGCATGATGCCACAAAAAACACAACTTTGGAATTCCTTACACACGCATGAGAGATAAACCGATTTATGCTTACTAGACTAAAAATACCTATTATTTGTTTAAACTTATAAATCTATTTAATGTTCTAAAATAGATGAAGAAAAAATACTTGGGGCAGATATTGACTTTGCTACGATTTTTCTGGAACCCACCAATGGCATTGCATTTTTCTCTGTTGAGCTGAGACGAACATCACCATTGGTGGGTAGCAGATGATAATCGCAGTAAAATCATAGCGAAGTTGATCGTTACATTCGGCTTTTAGTGTTTCTAATAAAATGCTATCAAATTTTTCTAACGCTCATAAACTACTAATATGCGAGCATTGACGTTACTAGACATCAAAGTCAATGATGAACAACAGTTATAATGTCTTTTGTTCCGATTAACACAGTATCGCATACAAGGGCCATATAACCATGTGAAGCAACATTATTTTCAACTTCATTCAATCTATTCCTTATTTAATATTAAAAATTTGACAGGTGTTTCGAGAAACATGCACTGAATTAAATGAGGACTATCTTTACCATATTTTGCTTACATTTTCTTGCGTACAAACGTGGATCGTACACAATCACTAACCAATGGTGGACGGCTATAGAATTCAGGCATTCTATAAGCAAAATATATTATTCCAGCTTGTTATTTTAACAAACTATGGAATAAGTAATGAAATGGTGATGTGAGGTAAAATTTTAGGTAAAGTTTAATTTTAGGACTTAAAATATAAGCCAACAATTTTACAATTTTTCTTTAGAGAAAATTGTATCAACCAACCTAACCAAAATATATGTATATATGATGTTATTTCACATTTTGTGCAAAAAAACAGGCTGGGTATTATAAAGTTCTACAAGTCAAAGGTATCAGTAGTGGCCACTTAAGAACATTCAATCAAATATCATGGAACTCGGAGTTAAATATACATTCTGACACTAGCTCAAGTTTTTCTATTATAATAATCACATTGAATTGCTAAACAATTGAGGAGTTGGGTGGAATAAGGACGTAACTACAAAAATGTAGTTTTGAGACAAAAAAGCAAAAACTTCTGGCACCTTCAAATTTAAGATTAAAAGAAATTCCTGTATATTTATAGATGAAAAATGAACAGGTGTTGCAAAAAAAAAATCTATTACTTTAGTTGATAGGCTTATTAAAGGGCGAATTTAAAACTTCAATTATGTCATTATTCCAAATATCGTGCCAAGTTGTATATGCCTTTACGTCGTTTTTTCAGAGAGCAATATCTTTTGCATTGTTTTAAAAGTAATGCGAGTGAATGAAACAACCAGGAAGTGAAGCACGAAAATAGAAGGAAATGATAAACAATTAATGGTTCACAATAGGCGGGTTCCTTATTATTGTTGCAAAAAGTCCGAAAGTACAAATTATATGCAACACAATGCCATTAGGCTATAAACTGGTCTAAGACGATTCAATTTATGCGATCTTAGGAATAACAAAGTAATTGCCTTGATGTCGTTATTCCACCCAATTCCTCAATTGTGTTAAAAACTTTTATTAAAAAAAGATGATAATGCCACCTTGTGCATGGAGCAGTAGCGGGCATCCTAAATTTGTTATATCTCCATAGTGGGTCTCCTCCCCCAACACTGGGTCAACACCCCCTTATATTTTATTTTGCATTCATTATGTAAAAAAAAAAATATCAAGTAGGTCTACCCAATGAAATAGAAGTACTGTATGACATTTCAATACAAAATTACTGAATGAAAGTTTGCTTCTTAAGAATTTAAGTCATTAAAATTACAACTTAAGGAAAAATCAACACTGCTAAAAAAAAAAAAAAATTAAACTGAAAGCTAAAACAAAAGTAGAAGAGATTCTGAATGAACTATGCAAGGTGATTTGGTATTGTAGACACGACCTTTGAGCTTGTTTTAGATTTAAAAGACAAGTGGCCCACTATAGGTACTGTTACCTTACTTTGCTGCTAACAGATAGATACTTTATATATGTATAGACTCGGATTGAACGTTATTATATAGTGGTCATTTTAACTTTTCCAGATGAATTGGTTCACGAGAAGGAGAAATACAAAGCTATCTCCGATGAACTCGACCAGACCTTTGCTGAACTGTCTGGTTACTAAAGTCTTCATTGACGCCTCTTTTGACTGCCAAGCTACCACACAGAATTTGGAGCTGAGATCATCACAGCCACTGTATTTTCCTCCTTGCCTGCTAGTCCGTGCTATGCTAGTTGTAATCCATTGGCAAATTTTATTTTTCTTTCAACACATGATTCGGCAAAATCGGGTAATATTCATGTCTAGCAGGGACAGTAACAGTGCTCCATTATTTCCTTTACAAACTGAAAGACCCTGAATATACAACAAAATTCTACTAACCCTATCTCCTGTTTGAACTTGTAGACATCAAAAAGATTTTTTATCACGCAACGTGAAGAAGCTGCTTGGAACTTCCTTATTCTGCCTTTACGTGCATTGCTTTGTTTTTTGATTTTATTTTTGTTTTTTTTTTCTCTAAAACTCGAACGACGGACATCCTTGTAGCAAATTACTGGCCAAAACATATTTTGTTTTTGTATCTGTTAAAAAAAAAAGTTTATGGTTGTACTGTGTACAGAACTTAACCAACAGACAGGTGTGTGTCCATTGGTGCTAACATCCCAATAAGCTCATAACATCTTTAAACCAATGTCTAAAGTGCCATTTGCAACATGATTGTGTGATGCAAATGTTGGACCCCACCTGTATATTCTTTAAGCTGCCTTATAACACCTGCGGCAACACTTTGCTTAATGGACCGTGTC
Organism: Cryptops parisi; assembly: GCA_034695005.1. NCBI lineage: Eukaryota > Metazoa > Arthropoda > Chilopoda > Scolopendromorpha > Cryptopidae > Cryptops > Cryptops parisi. The sequence goes on along the minus strand of JAQIWH010001473.1, from coordinate 2,987 downwards.
CAACCAGCGTGCCCCAATAGTTAATTTTTTTTTAGTGTGGACGGGATCAATACTAACTAACCTGTATATAAAACAAAAAAAACACGTTTTGCTGGTTGCACCAATTCATTAAACGAGTCAGTCGCTGCTTTATTTTTGTTTTTGAAGAGAAAAAAAGGTTCATTTTTGCTGTTATGGTTAGTTTTTAGAATTCTCTTGATTGCTAGTGGGTCCGCAATTGCAAAAATAATAATCAGCGCATTATAAATGTATGGGGGGAACCCAACTGGTTTATATGTTTTTAATAAATGGGTAATTGGTCGCACTGATGAGCTGAAATCTCAACAAACTGATTTGGCAGATGGCTTTGAATAGATACTTCATTTAATAAACACTTTCATCAGTCAGGTGATGTTATTTGTAATCCGACGCCTACATTACCATTGATTGCTATTTAGTCGGTTTTCTAACGTTTACGGAAATAACTTGTGCAAATCAGATGGAATCATGCCCTTTTTGTTTCAATCATGAAATAAAATTGTATGTCTTTGAAATTCTATATTTATTTCCAGTGACACGTTATACATTCAAACCTTTCACATTATAATAACACACTCTTTAAACACCCTTGGTACGGTACTCGATAAAAGCTGGTGGTGAATTAATGTCGGAAATTACATTGGTTCTGTGGGGAAAAAACGGAGGTGGCTATTTATTGGGTAGGGTTGACTATATAAACAAGTATTCAAACAAACCTATTGTTACTTAAAATATATTTTAGAAACCATATATGTAAAATGTCACCACAGGTTTTATTATACTTATGCATTTTATTTTAACTTTTTTTGCGGTCGTGATTCAGTTTGAGAAGCGTGAACCTACAACATAACTATATAACTAGAACTAGAGGTATCACATATGACACTTGTTTTACTTTACATGGTATCATCTTTACCAGTCGATGTTTATTTAATGATGAAAAAGCGAAATTAGCTTTGTAAATAAAATGTTGAAAGGTAGAATATCTTAATTTGCTACAGCTTGCTAGTGCAGACGAGTCCTTCAACCCCATCTAAACAGAAATAAATTCATTCTTACCATTGCGGTGGATATGTTTCAGCTGCTGGTGATGGACTTGCTTGCACGAAAACAGTATCGTCCACGGACCGAATAATCCTAAAGCAAACGTTTGCAACAGGACACCTGATATTGTGGGAAATTGTTTGTCAAGAAAACAAACTTTGTTAAAAACAATGATACCTCGCTTGGCAACGTTGTCGGGTAACAATTCGCTCTCGCTTCGCCAAATTGCTTGTGGTATTCGAAATGGGAATCATCCTTTATCACATCTCTCACCTTATATTGTAGATAACGATAAAACAAGAGTTCTGGTGTAGCTAATGTTCACGCCTAGAACTATTGAGAAACTAGCTACAACCAATGTGTGTTGTGTTATGATATTTTATCCAACGAGGCCATGAAACCGTCAAAATTGCGAAGACATCTCAATACTAAACATAATTATAATGAATATAAGCTACAATTATCATTGAATTTCTCAAAAGGAAAAATTGAGTTTTTAGTTATGTTTTGGGGGTTCGTGACAGCAAAAGTTATTTAAAGGGGGTCCGTGGTAATGAAAAGGTTAAGAACCACTGGATTAAACAATAGCGTGAAAACGCTTTGGGTTTTTACACTATTGCCACCATATATAGGGTGGTAGGTTGTCATGTGATTGACAACCAATCAATGGAAAATTATGAAAATTCACAGGAATGTTAGTCGTTATGCAGAAAACATGCTGACACATTTTAAGCATTTAAGCGAAATTTAACAAAATCACGTTATGTGGTCTTGAAGTCTTTTAAGTTGTGCAAATAAAAATATTGAAACTTAATGTAAAGGGTGTTGAAAATGTTGGGCATCATCCCTGCATCATGTCAAACACGGTACTACCATCACTACCTGTATACTGTAGTTTAATATCCAAATACGTATTCATAAAATTGGCAAGGTTATTATTATTTTATTCACGATCCAAGGGATCAACAAAAGCGAAAATACATACAAACAATAGGTAGTACAATAGAAAAAAATGGAAACAAAAATATAATAAGTACAAAACTATACAGGGAATAAAAAAAACAGTGACTACAATAAATTAACTAACTGAGAAATCAGCTTATCACAGTGATTGTAGTTAATTTCAGTAACATTTTCAGATTTTTTTGTAAGGTTTCGAATTCTAATTGGCAAAGAATTTCAATCTTGGTAAGTATTGTATATGGATATAATTTCACTGAAACTAATGGAGTAGTAAACTTAAAGGCCGTGGAATCACGACTATGGTGGTGATTATCGTAATCGTCCTGATGATTGTTTATAGGTTTGAATCATTAAGAAATCTGGAAATTTCTTTGAGACAATGTTACCTAATGAGTTTGAAAGAGTTAAAATTAGAAGTAGTTTACATTTAGTTGACACGGAAACATTCCGTGACCATTCAACTAGAGAACGTCATACGTTATTATAAACAACAACTAAACGCCGAATCCTGAACAGTGAAGTATCCAACAAAAGTGTAGAGGTTCATATCATATATACCTTTAGGTATCCGACCAGGTTAGAAATAGCTAGAAGATAGAAATAACTTTAGAGATATATAAAGTAACTTTTTTTTTATTGCCAAAAGTATTTTTGAAACGTTTAAAAAGAAAAAAATAATTTATTAAATCTTTTAATCAAAGATTTGAGATGCGATCCAAAATTTAAATGAAAATCAAAACTAATGGAAAGGGTACCGTAGTGATAAAGTCAGGAATGCTAGAGCATTGAAAAAGTATCGTTTGGATTTAAGAAGATTCAGTTTCATTTGATTATCTATACACCAATTAAATAAAATATCCAAATCATTCTGGACATGAACGACTGCTATACTCCGTTCACGCTATCTTTGGACTGTCACACTTTCTGCGCAGCTTCCGTGGGTTTTTGGTATTCATCCTCCA
>JAQIWH010001472.1:0-31343 GCA_034695005.1 Cryptops parisi | reverse complement strand
TTTGTGGTGTGGTTCTGGTGTGTGGTGTGGTTCCAGTGTGTGGTGTGGTGTGGTTCCAGTGTGTGGTGTGGTTCCAGTGTGTGGTGTGGTGTGTGGTTCCAGTGTGTGGTGTGGTTCCAGTGTGTAGTGTGGTGCCAGTGTGTGGTATGGTGTTGTTCCTGTGTGTGGTGTGGTGTGGTTCCAGTGTGTGGTGTTGTTCCAGTGTGTGGTGTGGTTCCAGTGTGTGGTGTGGTTCCAATGTGTAGTGTGGTGTTGTTCCAGTGTGTGGTGTGGTTCCAGTGTGTGGTGTTGTTCCAGTGTGTGGTGTTGTTCCAGTGTGTGGTGTGGTTCCAGTGTGTGGTGTGGTTCCAATGTGTAGTGTGGTGTGGTTCCAGTGTGTGGTGTTTGGTGTTCCAGTGTGTGGTGTGGTGTGGTTCCAGTGTGTGGTGTGGTGTGGTCAGTTGTCTCCCTCACTTGTTTGAACGATGTTAGGTTGCCTAACATTGTTTGCCAACCTAACTGAGTTGTTGCAACCTAAATGGTTGCCTAACACTGTATGGGGTTGGGCAACTTTTTTCTCTGATATTTGGAAGAAGTAATGCTGACATGGTTACAGATAGGATAGGTCTACATGTAATTTTCTCATGCTTTTCTTTTTTGTGGGGAGTTTCCATCTTGATGTCCAATTCGTTCAAGTGTCAGTTCAGCATGTCCTAGCTAGCGGCCTGCTCATTCTATGAGCCTTTTTGCAGATGATGCCTTTTTCCTCTTCCTCCAACCTTTTCGTAAATGGTTGACTGTGTCAGTACTCAGTACCATCCATCCTGTTTTCTGGTTTTTGAAGCTGTGTCATATGAGATGCTTTTAGGCACTTGGTGCGTCCCTGCAAAAGCAAATAGTTACCTACCTTTTGTAAGTGCACTGGACTCGAGTTCCTAGACACGGATGATCCCGACAGTCGTAATAAACTTTGTTACTAAATGATTGAAGTATGGCTCAAAATGTACATGATTAGGGAGAATAATGTCTCAAAAATAATCTAAGACAGTTCTACAGTCAGTTATACTAACTTATCAGCAGAAAATAGGAAAACCAAATAGGACATCTATTCTATTGCTTTTAAAGCAGTAAATTTTTTTTCCTTAAATAAAAAAAATATATGGACCACTTTTTTATTTTTGTTTTTTGTTTTTTCAAATTAGTTTTACCTTACTTAACTCAGTGGCGTATTTAGGGGAGGGCAAATGGAGCAAAAGCCCCCTCCAGGAACCCAGAAAAATAACAAAAATGTAATATTTTTTTGCTTTTCTATATAACCTGTGTTATCATAAATAGGTATCCTATTGAAAAAATAGCTGTTTTCTGTGATATTTTAATTAATTTTCATAGTTTTATACATGTAAAATAATTCTGAGCCCCTCACCCCCCACCCCAATCCTAGGTCTTGCCCTTTCTAAACCGAAATTTTGGATACGCTCCTGACTTAACTTGCCTGTTTTCAAAGTTGATGATCGTAGTTTAGTCTGACAATTCTTGCCATGTGCTTGATCTACTTAGGAGAGCAACTTAATACTACTCCAGTTGTCAGACATGTCGTCCACTTTCTTTAAAATTGTCGTCATGTTCTGCCTGTATTTTGAGTTTATTTTACATATTGTTTAAAGTAATTTTGCTGCTCACAAAACTGTTCAATTTATCTACAAATATGAAGAAAGAGCATCAAAATTGGCCTAACTGAAACTTGATTTTACAGTCCTAGAAAGAAATTTGCATCTTTGACTGAGTCCATGCAATCATTTCGACATCGCAACAGGAAATCAATATCAGCTCCTTCAGGTTAGCAACTACAATGTGTGTATATTTTATTGTAAATTTTTGTTTGAAATTGAGTTTGTGTGGTGACAGATACCTGCAAGATAATTTTTTTCTATTCAATTAAATATTAAGAAACTGCTGTATATTACCGTACATGGATTGTATTCCTAGCTGTATCAATTTATTATTTTTAAAGGTCCTCCATCTGCGATGTCTAAAGTGCTTTACTCTATCCAATGTTATGAAAATGCTAAACCAGTACCTGGATTAAAACCAGCAAGTGAAATTGCTATGGTAACTGAGGAAAAAGGTAGATAGTTTATATTATCACGAGGAGTTTACCTAAAGTCGTGATTACTTATTTTGAACATGACATGATATATAACAAACTCTATCCACATTGTTGTCAAGATGTCTTCGTGACCTATTTTCTCGCACTTGGTAATATCACACACGTTTCAATAGGGATGGACATTTTTGGTTTGTAATTGAGGAGTTGGTTGGAATAATGGAGGAACTAGAAGAATTTGGTTTTGAGAAAAAAGGCAAAACCTTCTGGCACCTTCAAATGTAAGATAAAAGAAATTAAAGAAATTCCTGTTAACTGCAAATTTATAGAAAGAAAATAAAACAGGTTTTGCAAAAAATCCGTTCGCAAGTTGCAGGCTAATTCAAAAATGCAATTACGCTATCATTTCAAATATCATGCTAATTTTATAAAGGCATTTTTTCAAATATCAGTATCTCTTATATATTTTTTCAAAGTGAAGGAAGCAAGTGAAACAACCAGGAAGTGAAGCGACAAAAAGAAAGAAATGACAAAGAATTAAAGATTTACATTTGTCGCATTCGATATTCTTGCTCCAAAAAGTTCGAAATTACAAATCATAGTATCCCAGTACCTACATGCTATAGACTGGTCTAAAACGATTCAATTACTGTAATGTAATTTTAAGGAATAACAGCGTAAGTGTCTTGACGCTGTTTTTCCACTCAACTCCTCAATTCAATGATGCTCATGATTTTTGGTATGCTCTTTGTACATTGTTATGCATACTTTCTAAAACTTTTCATGACACTCATAATTTATGTTTTTGCAATACGAAGTTCTAGTTGCTGATGTGTTAGGCCTTTATGCAAATACTGCCACCTCTATTCCAAGGAACCAAGTAAGTAATATAGTAAAACTATGTATTTGTCAAATTTGAGTAAGTCCTATCAAATGACCTAGTGATATTTCAAATTCGTGTCAAAAGTGTATAACTCAACAAATTTATATTATATATTATAATTTTAAACTAATATATTTTTAAATTTTACATGTTAATTATAATAATTATGGGAATTGCGTACACTACAAGTTTACAGAATTTTATGTTCATCTTCAGAATTGTTGCATTTGTTGTGAAAAGTTAAGGACAAAGTCTGCACCAGAAGATGAGGTTATTGCTTTGAATAAATGCGATCATTTATTTCACAAACTGTGTGTGATGGAGATGTATTCTTGCGGATTGCAGGTGTTCATTTTTTATATTCTGTTCAATTTTTATTCATAAATTTTAAAAAGATTCAGCTTTGTTATTGCCCTCCCCTTGTGTTAGTTTCTGGTTGCTTTCAATGCTTCTTGCAGAATAAGCTATTAAGTTTCTAAACGTTCGTATCGATGTGCAGGATGGCTCTCTACAATGTCCCGTGTGCAAAAATATTTATGGGACGAAAACTGGTAATCAGCCACCTGGAACAATGGATTATTGCGCTGTATCATGTTCATTACCAGGATTTGAAAACTGTGATACAATATTCATCACGTATACTATACCGCAAGGAATACAGGCAAGTGCAGTGTTGATCAACAGATGTGTCCATATTGTTGGTTACCTATTGTCATTAAAGAAATGGCAAACATAGGAATGGCATTCAATGTGTGTATTACTTGTTGTTAGACCGCGAATCATCCGTGTCCAGGAGAACCTTACTCGTGTCGAGGGTTTCCTCGCAGATGTTATTTACCAGACAATGAAGAGGGAAGAAAGGTAAAAGAAAAATAGATTATCGAGTCTTGATTTTTTGTTTTGAATTATCACTTAGAATGTTAGCTAACAGTTTGTGCCTGAATAACACAAACCAGCGAATTTTTTATGCTCTAAAAAATATTTTTTTTACTGCCCCAGTTAATCTGCTCCTGGATATTCAAGAGTCTAGTGTAGTTCAGAAAGACAGTTATTTTCACATGTAATTTTATTTTTTTGTTAATCATTCAAAGCTGTTTTGATATTCCAGTTGGTGATCGGAACAAACACCCTCACACAGCGCTTCAGACGGAATGCATACTGTTTGATGTTGATGCAAATTTATTTCCTTACAGATTTTGGGTTTGTTGATCAAGGCATGGGAGAGAAGATTAACATTTACTATTGGAACTTCGACTACCACTGGTGAAGATAATACAGTTACGTGGAATGAAATACATCACAAGACGGAATTTGGAACTAATTACTCGGGCCACGGATATCCAGATCCAGTATACTTCGATAATGTTCTTCAAGAGCTTGCTTTACAAGGTGTTGTGTTGGTGGAGGAGATGGATGCGAAAGAATGATGTTTGAAAAGATATGTTAAAAATCGTACTACATGACAGTTGCTCAGGGAAAATTAATCTTGTATGAAAGAATCAACGATAATAACAAACTCCAATGTGTGGATGGGTGGCGTATGATAGTTTTGCTGCGCCAGTCCATAAATAATAGGAATGCAGGTAACAGTGGAGTTTATTTTTATTTTATCTTTAAGTTATTGATGCATTTTTAAGATGCCACTTTTGTGTTTTGAAATTTTGCTCTCTTGTAAAAATCTGAAAATAGGCTGTGTGCTATATTTATATTTGTGCTCAAATTATTTTCTCAATAAGATGTGTAGATTTTTCAACAGCGTTGTACATATTTTATAGCTTCAGTTCCAACATATGTACAGCATAATCGCCAGTGTCCAAGAAATTTTTACAAAGAAAATTCCAAACAAATGAATTAATATATTTAACGAAATTATTTGGTTTCCATTATGAGTTCAATATTGTTAAATGGAAAAATGATAACAATTTTTTTTTTATATATTATTTAAAATTTAAAGAATTGTATCCATATCTTGGTGCAATAACTTTACTTTAACATGGCATTCCTGTATGCGTTAAGTAAGATTAAAATATGTTGCATTTGGTTTATCGTAGAGGTGAAATAACAAGACTATACAAGAATTGCAGCATATTTGTGTATGGACAAATAGTCTTGGATCACGAATGAGTTGCTTTCGTAAATATGTTCATAATGCAACTCCAAGTAAGTCAAAATGTTTGGCTTGCAACGTTTGGTTGTTTTTGAGGGGATTAAATTTGTAATGAATTTATTGTTTAATTTAAATGAAATATAAATATTGATAAAAAAAAATAAAAATTTTAGTACTTAATTAATTGAATATTAATTTATTATATTTGCACTGAGTTCGCCATGGTTTGGAGCAAATAGCTCGTAAACGTGCTTTTCGCAATGGAGAGCTGCATGTTTTCATCAAAACTCTTCAAAGCAAAGCTATTTGCACTGAGTTTGCTATGTTTTGGATGAAATAGCTTGTAAACATTATAAATCGAGGCATTTAACCAAGTTTCATGATTATTTCACAATTTCTGATTCTGTAGGAGGTTCAAATGCTCTAAATTCATTCTGGATTATTGATTTTCGAATCCTAATGTTGATCTGTACTGGTCTTTTTCCCACACCAGTTTAACTTATGGTAAAATTCAGAAACAAGTTAAGATGTTCAACTGATGATAAGTATCAAACATTGATACTTATAATTTTTTATATGATACTTACAATTTATATAATCTATTTACATTATTTACAACAACATAATAGTAAATTTAATTATGATGTATTTCATTACTTAGGCTGCATATTGTTCTTGATATATTCTTCTTGGCGGCATATTTAGCTATTAATATAATTAATTCTTTTCAGTTTTTACAAGACTGAACTGAGTGGTTAATTGTTGTAAAATATTACAAAAATTACAAAAATTTATTATCCATCTGCCAAATTTGAAAAAGGCTCAAACAGAATTTTTGTTTTTGCATTTCTATATCACTATGTAAAAAAACCCTATTTTCTTCTCTTGACTTTTATGGTTTCTGGATTCTTTCCGCTTTGGTTTTAAATGATAGTCCGCGAACACCAAAAGTCACAGTAAGTTGTGGGTGACGCCGGATGACTTTATTGATGCAGTCATTCAGCTCGGTAGACAAAATCAAAGACTACATAAAATATATAAAATTAGCACTCGCTCAAAAAAGCTTTCAGTTAATTGTAGGTTATACAGCTTTTACACTAGTGGTGGCTTACCGAGCAGTCCAAAATAGACAGCTGTGATCCGTGGTTGCTTGTAATGGATAGTATAATAGATTTCAAACCTTTGATGCCCAGTGGGTTTTTTCCAATCTGTAAGCAAGACAAAACAATATGGCATTAATGAATGGTTTGATAATGTTTAATGGTATATTCTAAATTGCTAATTTTATTTTTTACAACTGATGTAAAATTGAACGTTCCATCGGATTAAGCATACACTTGATTATCCAACTCCAACGAAATGAGAGAGTAGTTGGAAAATTAAACCTCACTAGGAGAAATTTCTACAATTCGATTTATGTACCTTAACAATCCTTAAACTTGTATTGATGCTGAGTCCGGATGCCAGTGCTGTAGCACCATTTTGGGGTATTCTGTTATTCCTATAAAAGTTTGTGAGTTTATTGTGTATCTACAGAATGTTTGAATGTGGTATACCACTTTTCAATTTATTACTTTGTGACCATGGTGGTATATAAAACGTAACGGTGTGTGAAATGTTGGGAGTTTTTGGCAGTGTTTCGACCTCAAAACTGCTTTAACGGTTATAAAGATTTTTCCCATCCCATGTATTTTCAACATTTCTTTTAACTTGTGTTAGTTTTCTATCACAAATTAAAGGAACTTTTATTCACATTACATGTGCAGTTTAATCAGTCCACAAGTTTGTTGGTTGACCTGTGTTAAAGATATTCCATGAAAGGCTTAGAAATGACTACTTACATAATGTCCAGTTCTTGCAAGGATGTGTTCAATTGTAATGCTTCTCCTAATGCAACAGATCCCATATATCCCATTCCGTTACTTGCAAACTGAAAATGTCTCAGCGTACTGTTCATTTTTAAAGAGTTAAAGATGGCTACTGCTCCTTCATTGTGAATTGAATTCCAGCTCATATTCAGGTCCAAGAGCACAATATTGTTCAGTAATGCCGATTCAAAAGCCTTTCCAGTCGAAACCCCAAAACAATTCCTGCTTAAATCTAGAAACTGCAAACACTGGTTATCCTATAAAAATGATTGGACATAGAATTTTGTTTGGGGTTTCTCGGGTGTAAAGTATGGAATTTTTATGAACACTGACCTGTAGGACTTTAGCAAGTGCCTCTCCTACTTTATCATCAAGTTGGTTACCTGACAAGAAAATACATTCCTAGAGCCACATATTTACTAAAAAGACCCCTAGTTACTTGACAATTTTATCATCATGTGTTTTTCAGAAGCTCATTTAATTTTAATTATACAGTTCAGCCTCTTATAACGAGCTACACGAAATTTCACAAAACAAAATTATTCACATAATGGGGTCCATTATGTTAATAATGGGCGCTTATTCATATTCGGCGCATATTCATACCCACCAACCAACCAACTTCAAAGCGATGGGTGGGGCTAAAGCTCCCACTTAGATGGGTGTGATGGGCGGGGCTAAAGCAACCACAAAACACACAGAGCTGTCAAATCTTATTAAGAATGTCAGGGCGTAAGCTTGGCAATCTTGCACGAATTAAGTTATTTATTAGTTTAAATGCTGTTCATAGAAAAGTGTTTTTTTCATAATGATCATGCGTGCACCAGTTAAACTCTTATGAGGCTCCCTACTGTAATCATTAATACAATTCATGCTCACCTGCTAAAACTAATGTCTCCAAACTTCTATTTTTCTGTAGTGTATCTACCAATATCAAGCCACCTTTTCTTGATAAAAAGTTGTTTGATAAGTCCTGTTAAAAAACCAAGCCACTAATAGTATATACGTACTAATAGTATATACGTACCTATATTTAGAATACAGGTTGTTCCTGAAAGATCTAGTCAAATGTTAACCACAGATAATATGCATAAAAGAATAGCAATAAAGTTTATGTAGGTTTGGAAATGCATACTCATTTGCATAACTACAGCTATTAAAAGATTATGGGCCTATGCAATGACTTGACTTCACCCTGTGTTATCGTGGAAGGTAAGCATTTGCAGACCCTTGTTTATATGGGCTGTTTGCTCTGGTGATGCGTAGCATCTGTGGTTTAAATATGACTTGGAAGCATTTGAAACACCATGTACGTATATAGTTTCAGTTTTGCCAAGCGTGGTTATAACAAGATCTCAGGAATTGTGAAGAAACAAAGAGTTTATGCATTTAAATATCAAAATTTTATTGCTTATACTTACCAAGTATGTTATCTGATGCGCTGCTAAAAGAAATGAACACACACTGTCTATTCCATTACTGGTGATAAAATTTCCATTCAGATCTAGTGATTTGAATTTGGAACTTGTCTGAAATCAAGCAACATGATTATACTGAAGCAAAAACTGCAGCAACTTAAATATGAAACTAAAAATTTATTTCTCAAAAGTGACTGATGGAACATTGTCTTGAAGATGGAAAAGTCGAACTTAAGACTTTTCCGTATTGGTGTTTTAAGACTTAAAAGATATCAAACAACACGGAACCATTCAACTTAACATGTTGTAAGCACTAAGCGATTATCTCACCTTTGCAGCATGTATTACTGCTTCGACACCATGATCGCCAAGACCCCCATACCGTAGACAAAGTGTTCCGTATTCCAAACTGTCCAACACACGTGATGATGGAATTGCTCTCAAACTTTTGCATGCATTCAAGTAACTTTCTTTCATCAGTTCTATTTCTAGTTTTTTTGGAGCTGTGGAAAAAGTCATAACTATATATCCAATGAAAAAATGCCTGCATTTTATTGTTCTTGTTTCTTGATAATCATTCATATATGGTTATGATATATTACTACATACGGTACAAATGAGCAGATGGATCAGTAGAATCTTTTCCTATATTTTCAAAGTTGGAGTAGCTCATGTTAAATTCAACATCAACTTTCTTCCTAGTAGGAGGTTCTGTGGAATCAGACATGATCTCTCACCATTACCACATTACATATTGATCTTTTTGCTTGAGCTGATGATGATCAATGTTGCCATACCAACTGACAGACGAAACAGCATTAATTACTACATGTATGTTGTACAGTGTGTATTTGCAAAAGTCGTTTCATTATCACAATCATACTGACTTTTAATATATACAACACCAGAGGTGTCGAATTTTATGGGAGAGTTACTTTTTGCATTGGGGTATATCAAAATTTACATGATGTGATAAACTGTAATTGACAATATTCCATTGCAAGTGCCAGTATTTCCATCTATGTGGTGGAATTTTCAAACATTGTCACTTGTGCACCATTGCACAGAATTGCATTATAACGAAAACTTCTCGTCTCTTAACAAGCATCCGAAAGATTTTTCTCATCACATATTAGTGAAATTGCATATTAACTTGTATAATCAAGAACTCCTGTATGTATGTATTGTATTTCTGACAGTGGTGTCACTAGCGTAGTGTGACCCAGTGCAGTAACTCGTGGTGTCACCCCTACCCCTATGGTGTCAACACCTGGTATAAAAACGTTATTCAAACAAAGTACAGTATCCATGCACTAATGACAATGTGCATGCACATTAGAAAGTTGGACACGTGTAACATTCCTTTGGTGACACCACACCAGATATTTCTGCTAGCTAGAATGTTATTAAAGAGAATATAGAGTCCAATTAATCGCATCATGTGATCTAATCACTGATTTACTATGAAGTTAATTTAGTTTCTAAGTAAGCTGTTTAGCTTTCCTGTTTAACACGGCGAATAGCTACAGCTTTGTAGTACTTTCCTGCCAAGCACAGCCCATTGCTACAGCTTTTCCAGCATAACACCACGCTTGAAAACTTCAATTTTACGTCCGCATACTAACACAGACGTAAAATTAATACGAGCAAACTTTTATAGCATAAAATTTTTACCTTGTAGGTATATCGATACAGTATATTGTACTCATCCTTCTATATTTCTGTATTTGAGAGTGAAGCTGATATTTTACGAGCTGGCCTAAGGATGCCTGGCTATTTTCGTTTAAGGGTCATTCTTCAATTTTGGCACCCTCATTCTCGTTGTTCACAGCTACTTTAAAACTGTGTCGACCCCTCCTGCGTTTGACACTACCACCAACATCCCATCCCAACCAACATCATTAGCCTCGGAGCAACCGCCCGTAAAGGGCTCTCATAATGGTTGAATGCTATTACCAAAACTGCCATTATTTGCGCACCAAGATGCACCAGTTTCATCAAAGTATTCTGTTATCTGTGTTCTCAATTGTCTGCCTGACAGAAAAATCGGCTTTTGCCCAAAATCTTCTTGGGATCAGCTTTTAATGTCAGGTATACTTTTTATCGGCCTGCCGCATGACAAAAATTTATGGTAGTGGTGGTGTTGTGGCTATCAGCCGCCCTATTAAACACTTACACTCTTCAGCTTCCCTCCCTCACGTTGACAGTGTTTGACATGAAATCATCCACACTCCTCATCGAAAATTTTGTTGGACTGTGTTTATCTTGAGTCTAATTTTTCCTCGACACATCTTCAAGATATTTTCACTGTCCTTGAGGATATCATTATACATATCATCCTAAACTCACCACTAGCACTAGCTTTATGTTGAGCTATGAGAGATTTTTTCTCTTCTACTCTGCCTTCTAGTATCTCGAACTATAATGTCACCGATAGCCTTTCCGACCTCGAGTTTACTGAAAATGACAGTTGTTTGTCACGGGATCCATAAGCTGTCCTCCCAAAGAAGGACTGAAATCGACAACATTCCCACCTTTATTGCTAAAGGTATTGGTGAGGCTATTGTCCCTCCCTTTAAAACTTTAACCTTTGTATTTCTAATGGTAATTATCCTGCAGAGCTCTATGGTGGCCTGGTGGTCAGAGCGTTCACTTCTGGTGGGAGTGGTTTGGGTTTGCCTCCCACTGGCACCATGTGGATTCAGTTTGGGGTCTGACACCTTGGGGGCAGGTTCTCTTGGGGTTTTCCCGTTTTCTCCTGCTTCATAAAACCATGTTCCATCTTCATTATCCTTATGTCATCATCATTCCTGTACTTTCTGATTTAATGAAGTCTGAGGGCCAAATGAGACCTGTATGGCCAGTGGGTGCCCTCATATAAAACCAAGTACATGTATCTCCCTACTCATCTTGCTAAATGGAAGACCAGCAAACTTTTTTCTATTCACAAAAGTGGTGCCCGACACACACTTAATAATTACTTCCCCAATTTCCATTCTTCCTACCTTCGCCAAAGTTTGTCAACATTCTTCACAAATACACAGGAATTAACCGTTCATTCCTGATAGCCAGCGTGGCTTCTAATCTGGCAAGTCTGTGGCCACCAATCTTATTTTTTTTACTAATACTGTTTCTCTGGTCATTGAAAACCGTCAGCAAAGTGATAGCTAATTTCATTGACCTTGCTAGAGTCTCTTTTGACACCATTGTCCATCCAATTCTTTTCCAAAAGCTTCAAGCTATGGATTTCTCTGGTTCTTTTCTTTTCTGTTGTGATTCTATGTCTCAGCTAGATCGGCTGTTGTTACAACAGCTGTTGTCACATTTCTCATTATTCTTCTAAAAATGTGCGCACGGCTTAGTCTTGGGTCCGATTTTCTTTTCCATCTACAATGCAAATCTCCCTACTAGCACTCGTGCCGTGTGGGTTCAGTTTAGGGTCTGACACTGCGGGGGCAGGTTTTCTCGGGGCACTCCCGTTTTCTCCTGCATCATAAAACCCTGTTCCATGTTTATCATCCTCATCACATCGTCATTTCTGTATTTCTGATTTAAATAAAGTCTTGAGGGCCAAATGACATAGCTGTAAAAGCCAGTCGGTGCCTTCGTTAAACCCCAAGTACCTACCTACCTTCACAATGGTGCCTCTTTTCCGTGTTTTTACTGCACACTTGTCATTAACCTTCTTCTCTACTGCCCTATTGTCTGGAATGGATGTACTGACTTGCAGTCATTCAAACTGGAAAGTGCTCAATCTAATTTCAAATGGTTTGTTGCTCTGAAATTTCCCGAGTTCGACTGTTCCGGACTGCCCTTCCTCTTTTGGCTTCATGATTTTGCTGATTTCCGCATGCTGCCTAAAATGATTCATGGTGATATCGATGTCTGTTCTTTCATCAATAATTTTATTTTTCTTGTCCCTACCGCCCATCGCTATATCTCTCGCACTTTCACCTTCACCCCCTTCTTAAGTATATGATTTCTTGGTTTTTACTTTTTCACTCTCAAGAAAAATTTAACAGTCATGACTTTGAGTTCTTTTAACTCCATTCCTATCTGGCTCTATTTTCTTTGCTTATCTTGGTGTGGTGGCCCTTCAGTTGTCCGCTACCTGCTCTCTTGGACTGATTTGCCTTGCCCTCACTGGTTATCCCATTCACGTGTGAGAAGCTTCACACGTCAACAATGAATAAATTAATTTTTCAGCCACACTGTAATGTACGAGAAATTTGTCTACCTTATAGAAAACGCAACATAGTAAGTACTCTGAGAATTCATATACAACTTATTAGGATTTATTTCCTTGTCAAAAGAAGTACAGAAAATTATTTTCTATTAATCACAAAGGAGCAAACTATTCAAACAAAATGACAAGATTAACCTCACGGTTGCAGATGAAAATGAAAAATTGTTTTTTCTATTATGTAAAAATTAAAGAGAGATACTCCTAACGGATTTTACTTCCGGACATGCTGTGTCCCGTCCATTTTTTTCTGTAAGCGTTGTTCTTTCTTGCGTTCCTTCCTTTCCTTTTCAATGTTTTCCTTGTCGATGGCTGTCAGATTTGGTAAAATCTTTGTCACAACGCCAGTTCCAAGTGTGTTTTCTCCTGACCGCAAAGTGAAATGCTGACCATCCTCCAAAACCATTGGCTTTGATAGTATCATTCTCAACCTGAAATAAATATTAGTTTCTTTTAATATCGATATACATAAATGTTGAAAAGTGACAAAATATTATGGGCAGGAAAAACAATGAAACCAAAAATGTGCACAACTTACTTTCCATCTTCGCCAGGCATGACCATTTCTTTCTCCAAGATAGATAGACAAACAGAAGTATTCCACGTTTTAGAATACATCATCAGATTGAGATGAGTGGTAAATGGTTTTTCACTGCCACCTTCTTCTTTACCAAGAACATAAGCCTATAAAAATAAACATGTAAGTAAAAGGCAATATGTAAAAGTTTAGCCAAGAATGTTGCTTGCATTACTTGAGCCTCGAAGGAATCGTGCGTTTTATAAACTCCGGGTTTACATAAAATCATTCCACGTCGAGCTTCGTCTCGTTTAATTCCTCGCACCAGTGCTCCAAGCTGATCACCGGCTTGAGCGTCTTCCAGTGTCTTGTGGAATGTTTCTAGACCTGAGTTGGCCAAAAAATTAAAAAGAGTAATTAAAATTGGTTGACACTGGCCAAAAACTTAAAGTAAGTATAAGGTGTCCACCCTGTTGAGATGTTGACATCAACCATTAGCAGATTTAGAACCTACTTTCCAGGGGGTGGTCATGGCAACCATGTCTAAAAATTACGTTGATTTCATGACAAATCAAGCTCCATATGAGTGCTTGACCCAAAAAAATGCACAATTTAGCTGTTATTGCCACACTTTTTTTTATGAAACGTCCATATAGCATTAAACATGTTCTGGGAGAGGTTTGAACTCCCTAAACCAACCCCATAAATCCACCAGTGATGTCACAATTGAAAGTCCATTATTTTTTTATATCAATAATATAGATGTGATGCTTGGTGAAGCAGATTCTCAAAAGATTTATGAGTATTTTGTAGAGCGTGTCAGAGCCACAGTGGCACTGCAGTCAGTCATTTTCCAAAATGGAGACTGCATGACCGAGCACAAGTTGTGTGGTGGTAAAACGCAAAGGCAGGTCGTATGGGAGAACATTGCGGAACGCACGGCATGAGTTAGACTTCCGCTAAACATTCTTTGTGCCACTAAAGGAACCCTGTGAAGGTGCACTGGTCGTATTTTTTTTTTATGAAATTCTTGTCACGTTCACTATCACTTCCATATTTCGTTAAGGTTAAACACGTATTTACCTTCAAGCTGTATGTGATTAAAATGTTCACATCTCATAGTGGACACCTGGTATTCTTCAATACAAAATGAGATTTTTTTTTAACAACTAACCTTTCACGGTTGTTTTGAGTTGGTTGCCATAACCCAGAAGTTCACACTCCAATCCTTTTTTCATTATGCCACGTTCAAGACGACCAGTCAGCACTGTGCCTCGACCTAAGTATGGTTAAAACAATAATTAACATCTTTAGTATAGTTTTAAACTTATACAATTAATGAAATACAGGTTAAATTTTGGATGAGTCCCAAAAGCATGTTATTATGAGAATGTTGAGTTTATGATATAACTAGCAATGCCCCGGCTTCGCCTGCGCACTATTATGGAACCACACCTGAATGATTTTTTCATAGCTGTAACATGATACATAAACAAATTTGAATAATTTTTTTTCGAAGATTGCACAGAACGGAACTGCAAATGAAGAACCTGCTGTAGTTTGGCTATTCCACATCTAGAATTATTCTAATACCAAAGAGTTATTTATCTTGTCTCACCTGGAATAGAGTATACATGATCAACCGGCAAATAGAAAGGTTTATCCAGATCTCGAACTGGATCAGGAATATATTCGTCCACAACATTCATCAATTTCAGCACTGCCTCTTTGCCGATTTCTGGGTTTTTCCCCTATTGTGGAAAATGAAATTTTACAATAAAAGAGTAATAAGTTTACACGTATAACAAAAATGTACATGTATTAAAATTTTTCGGTTGAAAGTACCATCTCACCTCTAAGGCGCACAGAGCTGAACCAGCAATGAACGGAACGTTGTCTCCATCATAACCAGTGGACGATAAGAGCTCTCTCAGCTCTATTTCAGCAAGTTCAACCATTTCTTGATCAGCAACGTCCACTTTATTTAGGAATATAACAATATGCTTGATACCAATCTAGAGTTTTTACAAAAAAAAATTATATATGTAATTTATGCTTCACTTGTTACACAAATAAAAATGAAACAAAAATACATAAATAAATTCTACCTGTTTTGCCAAAAGTAAATGCTCTTTGGTTTGTGGCATGCAACCATCAGTAGCAGCAACAACTAAAATTGCTCCGTCCATCTGTGAAGTTCCAGTTATCATATTCTGCAAAATAAATAATTAAATAAAAATAAACAACAATAATAATAATAATAATTCCCAAAATCAATCGCATACTATGACACTATACTATGTTCACTAGTAACATAAAAGTCCCTCTCCAACCTATGGATAATAAAAATTATTGCGCTTGCGATTCGTTACCTTTATGTAATCAGCATGACCTGGACAATCTGTATGACCATAATGTCGCTTTTCGGTTGAATATTCAACATGGGCAATGTTGATTGTGATTCCACGTTTCTGTTCCTCGGGTGCATTGTCGATTTCCGAATATTTCTTTTCAAGGGCCAGTTTCTTTTCTGCCAACACTACATGAGAACTAACGATGAAGCTCAAAGTTCCCATAGCTGCAGTTTGAGTTTTAGAAGTTCTACCTTTCGTTATTGCAGCTGAAAGGGTCGTTTTTCCATGATCCACGTGTCCAATGGTTCCAACATTGCAATGAGGCTTGTCCCGCTGGTAGATTTTTTTAACGGGAGCAGCATAACCCCGTTTCACGAGTGCGACAGTCTATTTTAACAGTTCGAATTTAGGAGATAGCCCATGAAAAAATTGATGAAATTCGTTGCATTAACATTCAAGAGAAAAACTAACTCATAACATTGAGAGAAAAAGTAAACTTACATTGGACTCACAAAATGCAAGTAGCGACCTTGCACTATTCACATTACCTAAAAGACAATTATTTAATAATTAAAAATTTATTTGAAATGCAAAATTAATCGAACATTACACAGGGTGATTTACAATAATTGAAGGGCAAAGTGTAAAAGGGGTGTTGAGTAACATTTTTACAATTTCGAAGAAAACGAAATTGAAAATCTAAACTTGCATTGCTGTCTATGGGTTATTTAACACTTCTTGTATTAATATTTATGCATATATTTTTGTTTTGCTCAAGATTATGCATTAAGAAGGTAGAATTGCACCTAATACATTAAAAAATGCTTCTAGGTAAACTTTTTACAAAAATGTTTCCTAACAGCCTTTTACACCACACCGTTCAATTATTCTTAAAGAGGTCATAAAATGAAGGATCTTTTAATAATTTATCCAGAAATGATACTTCCGTAACGAGTTACAAGAAAATAACGGAAATGAAAATGCCATATACTTTCAATGTGGAATGTAACACATTGGTTTATTTTCAGCGTGTATGATGATTATTACTATTGTAACAATGTACAGGAGAGTCTCTGCACTTCGACACCTTATCAGTCTGACACGGCCAGTGATCCAACACTCGGCAGGTAGCTAGGTCAGTACTGGTACATGAAACTGTCTTTAAATGTCGAACGAAAAAACAAAATTGACGAATTTCATGTGCAATGGAATGATATTGAAGATGGACTTGATGACTAATTGCTGTAAATAGGTTTTTTTCTTGTTTTGATACTTGGCACATTACCAGAACCCTGTATTGTGTGGTTGATTTTGCTAAGTTGGTGTATTAATAGAGCGATTTGTTCTTAAATGGCCCTGTGGTGGCCTAATGGTTTAGTACATCCACCTCCTGTGTGTTAGGTGGTGAGTTCACCTCCCACTCGTGGATTCGGTTTGGAGTCTTGACACCCCAGGGGCAGGTTTTCTCAGAGTACTCCCATTTCCTCCTGCGTCATAAAACCCTATTCTATTACTTTCACCCTCATCTCACCATTGTTACTGCATATTTTCGATTCAATAAGTTCATGTGATGGCCAAATGACGTACCTTGAGTGAAGGAAGTTGGTGCAGTCCTTAAAACATAAATACCTACTTTTGTTCCCAAAATCCAGTAATTTACATTAATCCTACACCCACTGGTCCGATATACGCCAGATTAGGGAAACTCTACTGTATTACCAATCATGGTAGAAATTCCGCAATTTCATTGTATCTCGTTACGGAAGTATTTCCGAACTATAGTTTGTTATTGAAAGTTGTTTCATTAGATGCCATCTATCACCTCTGAAAGTTAGGAATAGTTATTCTGAATCATCCTGTATCAGGATACAATATAACTTTGCGGTGTTTGCAGTTGAAGGGGTAAATAAAGATGCTATAGAATGAGCATTTATTTATAGCAATTTTAGCATTGTTTGATTAAGTTAAACTTAAATTTCTTATGCCTTTATTTTATATTTTAAATATATCATTTTTATATTGAAATATCAACAATAAGCTAGTTCAGTGTCTGAAGGAACCGATCATGTTTTTTTAATTCTTCACAAATAGATGGATATGAAAGAACATGATGCAAGAGCCATGAGTGAGTGTTTACATTAAGTTACTCGTTTGTTTTTTTGTATCTATACCTACCAATGAATCTAATAAAATTCATTGCAGCCATCAGCAAAATACAATGTATTCAGCAGTTACAAAACTCGTGGTTGGTTATCACCACTACAAAAACGAATATTGCCCACTGTTATGTCCGAAATATGCGACAAAGTTCTTGGGACGGCCGCAAGGTTACTTTGTATAATCGAAATCGAAACATAATTAATCATTTGAAATTATTTAGAGAATAAACTACAGCTTATATTTCCGTGATCACATATTTAAAACAAATCGAATGATTTACATTAAATCAACTTTACTTTATCCTCGTATCAGAGAAATGAGAATCGCGTCACTAGAGTTCGGGATGCATAGGGGTGCTTCCCTGCAAACACAGCTGGGATCTTGACCCTTGTTGTTGCTTTGCTTTGATCATGGCAATGTCATTGGACATTTCGGATGATAACCTTAATTTGAACGTCTTAATTAAAAAGTCAATTATTTATCCAGGAAAAGGAGAAGTGATTGAATTTCCCAAAGATACAAAGGTGAATTATATTTGTTTTTAAATTGATTGGTAACGGTTTATAAATCTAATAGTAGACAGACCCTCCTTCTTTATTTACTTCTTTATTTTTTTACTTGTATTATTTGTTTATAACAAGAACTTCTAAATGTCATATAAGGAGACCACACATAAAATTATATGATATAAAAAAAGCAACTATATGTTACACCACACTATTGTTAAAATGCAAGGTATATCAACAAATATTATCACTACATTTGCACAGTCTATGAGATAATTGTATTCCCCTAATTGATCTGTAAATCATGTATAAATTTAGAATTAAATCTGGATTTGTTTTTTTGTATTTAAGGTAACGTTTCATTTTCGGACAGAAAAACAAGATGAAAACAACACGACGATTGATGATAGCAAAAAACTGGGCAAACCTATGGAACTTATTATTGGAAAAAAATTCAAACTTGAAGTTTGGGAATCGTGTGTGAAGACAATGAGGGTATCAGAAGTGTCCAGGTTTGCTGTTGATAAGTCAGTGAGTTCATACATGACGCTGATTTCATGAATCGATGATTAACATAAAACGCAGGGAACGGTTTTGGTTATTTTTAAAATTTGTGCTATTGTTTTGTTACATCGTACTTTGCTTAGCTAGTGACGTCGTATGCATGGGTTTCTAAAATGCTAAGGAAAGCGCTCGGAAGTCAAAGCGATAAGGGAGGTCATGGGGAAAACACTCACTGTTGCGGCATGATGTCTTTACAAAGAGAAGGCATGGGAGCCGAGGAACTCGATGACCTTTTGAAAAATCCCCAATCACTAGACTTTGTTATAGGTAATAAAATTTTTGAGAGCTCAACAAGTTGCTTTTTAATTAAAAAGTATTGTATAGCAACTTCTCGAATTTAGTCTTGTTATGCAGGCGGTTTAATTTTGCTGTCTTGTTTCAAGAACTTCTCACGGTAGAGTTACCTGGCGAATATACGCGTGAAGTGTGGGCGATGGACGATAGTGAAAAGTTGGGGTCGGTACCAGGCTTGAAAGAAGAAGGCAACCAATTATATCGCCAAGAAAAATATGAATCGGCCGCTGCAAAATATGGTGAAGCGTTAGGAATGCTCGAACATCTTGTCCTTAGGTAGAGATGATTCTAGACATTACAGATACTAGGCATAAATAGATGATGTTACAAGTTTAACGCAATGGTTGTATCACTACAAGGTTTGCTAATTATGTGTAAAACTGAAATCCCTTTAGGGAGAAGCCTGATGATGATGAATGGAATCGGTTAGAAATGATGAAAATTCCTTTGCTTCTCAACTTCGCTCAGTGCAAACTCTTACTAGAGGACTACTATTCTGTTATCACCCACACAACTACTGTTTTGGAGAAAGATCCAAGTGAGTTGATTCAATTCCTTAAAAAATTTTACATAGGCTTTTTATTAGTTTCATTTGAGTGGGTTGTCTGCGAGTCACGAGTTGAGACATGGAACAACATCTGGCGATATGCTGTTGACTTTGGAGTTGATATACATTATATATGACAATATCTAAAGCCTATTCTTAAAATGCAGTTTTTAATGTCGTCGTGACTTTCTAACGTCATGCATCACATTTTTCATATATTTTCCTGCATCATTATTTTATTTTTTATTGGGGACTATTCGTAATGAAATACAAGTGGACTTAGTCTTTGTTTTATGGTAGTTTTGAAACCCTCACTTGAATCAAGAACCTTCTGTAATTGAATAATCTAGTAAAGACGTAAGGCAGCATTTGGTCAACCAGAATGCTGAATTACATGACCAGAGTGTCACGTAATTGTATCCATACTGCTTCCTGATTGGCCGAGTGATGAATTTGGATGGGAATTTGATTGACCAAGTCCCTCTGAAAGAAAATGAAAGTTAGAAAAATGCTACATGGCTATTCCAGTATTCACATCTTTTAATACAATGAATAATTATATACAACATTACACGTTTGAAGTTGAAAATTATAATATCGTCAACACCGATACGACTATATATAGGTCTCTTATTTTGTATTTGCAGACAACATAAAAGCACTGTTCCGAAGGGGTAAAGCACACGTCGGTGCTTGGAATCCACAAGAAGCCTACCAAGATTTCATGCGCGTCAAAGAATTGGATCCTAAAAGTAATGCGATGATTACAAAAGAACTTCAACATTTAGATGAACTGCAGAGGAGTAAAGACAAAGCAGATGCTGCTTGTCTGCAAGGGAAGATGTTCAAGTCTTGAATGTCTTTCAGTGTGGGGGGTGGGTAGAATAGCTGTTTAACGAGCTAACTCTCAAATGTAATAAATCTTGACGTCACAATGCTAACTCGGATGGTACTGGAATGTTTCTTTGTTCAGCAAATCGCTTCAGCGCGTCGAATTTTCTCTGCCACTCGTTTACTTCTTCCTGCAGCTTTATGTTGTTGCTTCTCATGCGGTTGATCTCTTGTTCAGTGTCCTGTTTCTCAGATTCCAATTCGTCCTTCTGTTCGATGCGTTTGGTGCGGCAGCTTGCCGCATAGCCACGGTTCTTTAGCGTGCGACGGCGTTGTTTCATCCGAATGATGTCGTCACGAGCAAGTCCTCTCATTTTTAACTGACGATTGAGGTCGCGGACAGAGATGCTCACTAGCTCGTCGTCGCTGATTTCAACGGCTCCTGGCAGTAACTCATTGCGCATCTATAAAAAAATATGTACCAATTTAAGTTCGTTGCAAGGTTATGCTGGTTTGGTTTTAGACGATTCTAGTAAAACTGAAATCTAAATATTCATGTGTAAAGATTTTTTAAACTTAAGTTAACATTGACACCTGCTTGCATTTGCTCAATGACAGGATAAGGAGACAATGTTGAATTTTTTGTTTTGTTTGAATGAATTTCTAACAGTTAACCATCACAATTTTGTAAGGAATCGTTACAGTATAATCATCTTGCTGATATATAGTGGGATTCGTGCAAGGATTGTACTCAAACTCTGGTTATGTTCATTATTAAGTTCTGCATCATTAGACGCCATACAGACATTGATACATTAATGCCGACCTACAAATAAATACAGGAAGTTCCTGATTTACGTAATTGATATGTTGTACAACTTTTTACCCAAGTCAGCTTTCACTTATAGGATATCCCTTACAAAATGAAAGATTACTTTATTTCAAGCAAGAATTTAGTTCTATAAAATGCTCCGTACACTACGACATGTACAGTAATGTACTTTGAAATCTAATGAGATTGTGACACAAGGATCATGGTTTATTTATTTTTGCTCGAATGTGTGTTAATTTGTTACATAAGTACGTATTTGCGTACGTCAAAGAGGTTGTACATAGTAAACTGAAAACAGAAGTAACTTAAGATTATGGACTTTTCAAGCTGTTGGGTGGCAAAGACCTATGCATGAAATGAATAGGTATTTAGTAGATTTGTGCCAATAACTACGGCATAGAAAAACGTCATTTTAATTTAGTTAAGTATATCACTGTTTGGGTTAGACATGTGTTATCTTAATGTAAACACCTATTTTCTTGTGTGAATAAATCAACCCTTGTAAATGTTGGACTTTTATTGTACAGCAAGTAACTTTTGGGACTGAACACTTCTCACCCTGTCATACTAATTTACAGTAGCAGATAGATAAATGAACTGAAAAATTTAAAGAAAATTAAAATACAGAATTCAAAATCAATTTATTAGTTGTCACTTTTATTGGATTAAAATGTACGATTACACAAGTGTCATAAATTTGGGGTTGACAGAGTTCACTGATAGTTCAACTGTTTGTCAACATAGACACGGGGTATTAAAGTCGACGTCATGTCTCACCTTATCACGCTCGTTTTTGGATCCACTTAGTTTTCGAGACGATTTCTTCATCGTGAACTACTAGAAAACAATGGCGGAGATGGGGGAAACGGCTCACAAAAGTGGTGTCAACAAAAATTGCTGAATCATGTTCCAACACTCGACAACTCCGGCAACATGTTGGAAGTTTCAGGCAAATAGGATGGGGAAGCCAGGTCAGCTGATTCACAAGTAATATCGATATATCGATTCGATGTAATCGATATATTTCAGTTTCAGCCACTTGAGTGAAATTTCTAACTTTGAGACTAGTTAAATTTAAAAAAAAATACAGAATACAAAATAAAACAGGGATTGACATTGAGTTAATATTTGACAAAAGAAAGGGTAATTTAATAATGAATGATTTATAACCATAAAAAAACTTAACAGACTTTCTAACCATAGTTTTATTATATTGGTTATGATAAAAGGGAGTTACTGCAAAGCCAGTGGGAGAATCGTTTGATGGCCAAATGATTCAATATTGGTATTTAATTCTAAAAGATTCGTATATTGTTTCTAATGATGTAATTCTCGCTCCGTTACAGGTTCGGTTGGGTTTTAACAATTTACTGGGAGAAAATACACTTTTATTTTTCCATGAAGTTAACTTGTGTTAAAAACATTTAATAAGGATATCTGAAGCAATGGGAAGAATATAAGTGAATAAAATGATAAACCATTTAAAAGCAAATAAGTTACCGTTGCAGGACCGTTTTATCACCTTCGTAGGCCCTAGGCACTTGTATTTTTATGGGCCTCCTGTCCAAAATTTTTTCCCACTTTATACTGAATGTCCCATAATTAAATACCAACATTTGTTTTTATTTATAAATTTTTAATTTTTCACATTATTAAAAACTAACTCCAAAAGTTCTTCTTTTATCAAAAAATTTTCACAAACTTCGTAGGCCCTAGGCACTGTGCCTACTTGGCCTAATGGATAAGTCAGTCCTGACCGTATGAAACAAGGGAAAAACCCACTTCAAATAGAAATATATACATTTAGTCTTACTGACGTTTTGTTCCACAGTTCTACTTAGTGATTGTCATAAATGTGGAAAAGTCGTCACTTCCTGTTACAGTTTATATAAATAAAATTTCACTTTTAGGCAATATTATTCAAAAATTAAATAACACAAAAAAGACCTGGATCCTTTATAAGACTAGAAGAATGTTTATATTTATTGCAATATTAACCGCACTAATTATAAAACCAAAACATTTGAACTGGAAAGGAAAATTGTTAAACATAAATCTTATGCACTTGTAACCTTATTTCCGCCGATAGTGCCCATTACATATTTTATTTGATCTGTATAAAAAAATATGTTCGAAATGAAACATTTATTATGAAACATTCAAAATTTCTACACTTTATACTAAATATTTATAAGTTGTTTTCTGACTATATAGTGCTATAGCTTTTGGCGACAATTTGTTCATAGGAACGAAATGAATTTTATTTTCCCATGAAACTCTCTCCAGCCTTGATGTTTTCCTGAAGTTCGGGAATAGCCTTTTTCAGCAAATCACTCTCATAGTCAGAAAGTTTGCCCAATCCAAGATTCTTCTCCAATCCTTTTTTCTGAAAAATCAAACAAGTACACAATTATTTTTTTTCTTTATAAACAGGGTGTTCCTTAAAAGGCCTACAGATGCTACGCATCAAACCAAAGCAAACGACCCACATGAACATGGGTCTGAAAATGCTTAACACAGGGTGAAATAATGTAATTGCATAGGGTTCTGGTCACAATCGCTTTAGGTATACAAATGAGTATGCATTTTCAGACCCATGTTTATATGGACTTTCTGCTTTGTTTTGATTCATAGCATCTGTTGTTAAAATTTGATTAGACCTTTCAGGAACACCCTATATAACACCTACCACACAGTACGATTTCAGTCTTTAGAAGCAATTTAAAAACATGTCTTTTGGTACTTACACCTAACAGCAATGGTGTGGAAAAGTAAGTGGCTTCAGTGATGTCCGACTTGACGTAAGCGCATTCAACAATTCCTTCGTGGCCGTTTAAGGCTTTGAGAACCTTTTAAAAGATAAATGAATGAAACAAAATCGTTGTACAGTATGCAATATTCACATATACATACAATGTGTACAATCAAAAATCTACGTGGACAGTTCACTTACAGAAAATGTAAATCGTGCTCCAGCGTAGGCCATGGATAAAGTCGCTGATCCCTACGAATAAGTAAAGTTTTATTAGATACCGATTTTTTTCTAACTAATAATAACAATGTCACGCCTAGTTTAACTGCAAAGTGTTAAATTTTTTTTACTGAAGATGGTTAACTTACCGCACCAGCTTTGGCTTTGACTACTTCCGTCCCCGCCTCTTGGATCCTTAATGTCAACGCTGACAGCTGATCGCTAGGAAATGTGACTGCTGGAGTACATTGTGATGTAAGAGGAATAATGGTTATTCCAGAATGGCCACCGATAACTGGAATATTTACTTTGGTTGGATCAAGGCCCTGAAATTTTCAAGTTGGCACCAATTAACTTATAGCTATTTCTATTTTTTGTGAAAAAGATAAAAAAGTGCTTACTTTTGCATCGGCGATGAAGGTGTTTGCTCTAACGATGTCTAAGGTGCTCACACCGAATATGCGATGCGGGTCATAAACATTGCGTTTCTTAAAAACTTCGGATGCGATTGGAACAGTGGAATTTACCTTAACGGTTCAAGCCACAAATTAGCAACACGTCAAAATACTCAATTATTACATCGAAATGCGACTTACCGGATTTGAAATTATACAAATCATTGCTTTGGGGCAAACTTGAGCAGCAGCATCCGAGATATCTCGAACGATCGACGCGTTGGTATTGAACAAATCTTGCCTCGTCATACCGGGCTTCCGTGGAACTCCGGCAGGAATCACAACTATGTCGCAGCCTTTTAATGAATCCTGAAATTAAATCCGATAAATTGCAGCTATTTAGGATTATTGAAAACGTTGAAAGGTTGTTGACGTATCGCACAGGAAATATTGAATAGTATTGAATGAACGTTCTAAAGATATTGAACGTCCAACTTGAACTTGTGAACTATACAGGATCTATTGTTACTAATAATGGTGCAAGCATATACAGGGGTAGTTGTCATGAACCCCTCTCCAAAGCTACCTGATTAATATGATCCTACGCAGCAATATTTGATGAAATTCGGAAAATTCATGACAAGTTTTCCAAATCTAATCAAAATTAGAATTTATTTGGTAATTTCTTTATATTATAAATAGTTTTTATTTATATGTATCGAAAATTTCTTTTATGTGGTGTGTGCTCCCTTCAAACTAGAGGTTTGCGTACGCACCTGAAAGCAACTGTCATTTAACTGTTAATTCCTAGCTAAATTATTCATTTTCACTATTGTTACAAAAATAAGATACAATGACTATGTTCAAAACTCTAGAGTACTTTGGAGTCTCATCATAAACTCACTTCCTATGTATCCTACAATTAATTCCCACTCATCCTCAATACAATATATTTTTTTTTATATGTCATAACTGCCTTTATTTCCAATATTTTATTAAATAAACTATTAACTTATTCAATAAAAATAAATATTTCCAATATTTTATTGAATAAGCTATTATTCTTCCATTGGCACAACACTTTTGTACAATGACATACAGGGACTCCAAAATCTTTGCTTTGAGAGGATCTTTTTTTTTGTATTTGTTGCTGGCAATTTTCCTACAACAGCTTGATTACATAATTTCTATTTATTACATCACGAAAATATTCTTCACCAGGTTACTAGCAGATAACTGGGTCAGAACTTAACTTTCTTTGCACTCCTACAATTTCTTTATTGTAAACTAGTAGAATAAATAGTAAATCATAAATAGGTTCTGAATATGCTAAGGAATGTAGAATTTGTAAATGTTGAAAACTACCAAAAACTACCATATTTCCGGTATATCATTAACCAGTAAAAGAATAGAATAGATGGGAGTGCAATAAACGTTCCATTGCAACAAACGGTTTGCATTGTGATGTTACTGATGTGTTAGTGTGTCAAGCTACAAATAATGTGGCCAACGACAGAATTGTAGAGTGATGAAGCTGGGGTTACCGTGGAACAATATTCACTTTGTGACTCACAATTTAACAATACTGTACTGAAATCTCATTATGGCTACTTATAAGACTTAGAATTGTTTAATCTCATAATTTTCCAGTAACTTGACTTTAAAAATCCACTTTATGTTAAACGTACAATTTGAAAAAATTTCTTGCTTAATATGAAAGTTTTTGTTTTTAAGTTGTTTTTTGTCACTTGATATGTTTTAGACCAGACAAATAACCAATTTTTAATATACATTTTAAATTTGTCCATCTGGGAAATTTTCTTTTGCAGTCAGTGAAATCCAATGTTTTTTTCTTATTGAAAAAGCAGATACCACTCCATTTAATTACACAAAATGCAGATACCACTCATTCAAATTCTGCAGATGTAGACCGTTCACTGTAAGGTGTAAAGATGCATTATTCTGAGTACAGTAAACGTTTACTTACATGAAGCTGTTCTTTACCAACATAACCAGTTACTTTGCAAGGCGTTTCGATATGACTCAAGTCAGCAGCAACTCCGAGAGTGTGGACAATATCGAATAGTGATAACTCTTTAATCAACGGTGACGTTTTCAGTAAAAGTGATAAGGGTTGTCCGATGCCACCAGCCGCTCCCATTACAGCTACTTTGCTGTTATTCTAAAATATTAAAAAAAAATTACTAATTAAATGTCAAGTGAGTTACACGTAGGCTATCGAAAGCTAGCAATCATCTGACTAAACTGAATTAGTTTATTTTTACAGTTTCACCTTTGAAAAACATATTAAATAGAACTATATTTTTATTTATTGCAATTGCTGGTAGAATATATAAATATATATCCTAAATTAATTTATTAATGTATCTGTTTAGAGTTAGATGCTAGGTTGAAAAAAAAGGTCGAAGGACAAATTCAACCCAGTGTCTCTTAACATTGAGACAAGGTCGAGAGTGCTCTCGAAATAAAATCGAATCTTCTCTTGGTTACTAGGTCAATTTCTATACCTGTCTCGAAGTCGAAAATTGTCTGGATGCATTTCCGATTGCAACAACTGGTCTAACAACCCTTCCAATCATCTTGAAACTTCTTGTCCTGTATTCTAAAACGGAAAAACACTATAGACTTATGGACTTATGTTCACTTGTGCACCGTGAACTCTTAACGTGATGTGAAAGTTGGGAGGGGGCCAGGCCAACTCACAAGGGTATTAAGAAAATCAGTGGTCTTTTTGAAGAATATGTTATATAAATATATATATTTTTATATAAAATGTAATTTGAGTTTTTTAGATACGTAATTTATATTAAAGTATGTGTGTTTTTAGTTTAGATTTATATCAATGTTGAGTTCAAAACCTTAACTTTGTCCTGCTTTTTGTGAAAACAGCCTTGTGAAGCGGGAAGTTCAAACAACCTAAATGGCAAAAACATAAACATTTGTTTGAAACAAACAAAACGAAAAACAGTGGGTTATATGGTCTTGCTACAGTAACAAATATATTTTAAGTGTTTACTCATACCTCACTATAAGGTCACTGTTTGTACGGGTTTTTGTTATAACAGCTTCTTTAAATTGTGGCACAAAAGTTTAAATATAGGCTTAAGAGCAAAAAATCTGGAAACCCCCATAGCCATAAGTGACTGTGTGTACTGTACTGCAGTATTTTAATATAAAAATATTTATACGTATTACAATACATATTTTATTATAAAAAAATAAAGAAAACAATTATTTCTTATTTTTCTTATTCAATATTATTCAGGATAGAAAAGTGTAAAAAACTACAAGTTTTCTGATACATTTCATTCCTTAAGTTAATCAAAACCATGAGCTTGCTACCTAAATCTACCGATTTACATAATTGGCAAGTTTGTGTGTGGCTGTCAGGTTTATACACTTCTCAATAAAACTCTCCAGCAATATGAAATTACTACACCTTTATTTGCTATGAATGCTAGGTCAATGCAACTATTTTTAACAGTCAACGTCGTGTCAATCAATTCCGAGATATGAACATTTGAAATCCAACATTTTGTCATTTGGTGGTTATGTGGGGTGGATGATTATTACATGAAGATTATCATGATAACTACTTAGTAACAAACCACATTTTGAGAAAATATTGTTATGGTCCACCCTATAAACACCATATACTCACCTCTAAAGTTATAAATGAACAACCTGCAAAAAATTGTTTCAACAATAGCTGTTTCCAAGGTATCACAACAAAATGAAAAATGCACATGGGCTTCACCACTATAATACCCATGAGTGATGTATAATACATCAACCATTGTTGAAACACTTTCTGTTCATCATACACTAATTTTACACTGGTATACATTCTTTTTTATTTTTATTTATAAGATAAATAGTGATTCAGTTTAAAAAAATTGTGACACTTCAATTATGTTTTATTGTTTTCTTCTTTCTAACTACAGTTCTCCAAGTGATATTTGAGGAATTGTTGATGCAAAATTTAGCACGATGACTCTTTCAACACAAAGTTCTGATCATTATTTTAAAACAGAGATGCTAATATATCTCAGAAAATGTATATCTGTGGATGAGAACATTCCTGTAAATGTCAAGTAGTTTGTAATAATTCAATGCACTTAACAGTTGTAATCTTCAAAAAAAGAGTTTAAAATATGATATTCAGTCATGTCATGTCTAAGCCAATGAACAGCATTTACAATTCAATTCAATTTAAAAGAATTGAATTGTATTGAATTTAAAAGAATTTATTCATATTATATTCAATTGTGTTGTATTGCAAGTTCGTAGTGTTTCAGTTTTTAAATAGCTTTTTCATGTGTCAAAAATTCTGTTTTGTTGATTCACAGGAATTATATGATAAAAGTTATGTCTGGATATCCTGTCAGGAATTGTTTAATCTCTTAAATCAGGAAAACTCCCAGGGTATTTCATCATTGAGTGACAAGAATTATCTGCTTTTGTTAGGTGAGTGACTTTTTGGGAATGAGATGGTCATTCTTTTCATACTCGATTATTCAGTCTGGTAAGTTTGTATATTAAATGACAATTTAAACCATTTGTTTTTGCACACATTTGATATGCACAAATGGTTTAAACAAAACCATTTGTTTTTAAAACAAATGGTTTTTATCAAGTTGAACTTGATAAAAACCCAAAGCATTGATAAAAATAGTTGATGCTGGTTTTTACTACATTTTGGCTGTTAAAAAAAGGCAGGGTTTAAATCCAAGATTTCTCTAAAGGAAATAGGAAAGTAGGGAAATATTCAAAATATATATGGACAATAAAAAGATAAAAAATAATCAATCTAAATATCTATACTTAGTAGCACTATCAATGCGCTCTTGGTTTCTGGGTTCAGGTGTGATACATCACCTAATTTCCATCCACTCATTTTTTTTTGCAATTTATCAATCATTTCATTGATGAACATTTAAGCATATGGTACTAATGGTGTCTGAAGTCTTATATTAAAATTATGTAATTCCCGTGGTAGGTATGGTAACCACGGGGAATCTAGTAGTAAATATTCCATGTGGTATCGATAGAACGTGAACTCCCCGTGGTAGGTATGGTAACCACGGAGAATCTAGTAGTAAACATTCCATGTGGTATTGATAGCATGCATCGATAGCATTATCATCGAAACGCTAACACAAACTTATGAACAATCGGATGGTTACTGTTAAAAATTGAGGGGGTTACGTTACATCGATAGAATCGCATTACGTCTCGCGCATTATTTAGGGTAACTATTATATAGTGATGATTTGGTTACCAATGATATGATTGAGAATTCATACAGATGAAATACCTTACAAATGGTCAACCTGCAACAAATGCTTTATTCAGCTTTTGTTTTGAAACTTCTGTATATGGGACTTTACTGCACCTCTCACCTCCGCTAGCGAAGGATTATTCTCCGCCCTGAAATGTAGCTCCAAGCTCTGATTACTATGACTGACAGGGTTGAGCAGCTCCTTAAAGTATTTTCTCCATCATTGGAGGATAGCCCCTTTACTGATCAGGATATTACCCTGCTTGTCCTTGATAGACTTTACAGGGGTCACCTGGCCTGATTTGAGGCAACGGATGGTTTGCCAGAATAATTTGGAAGCACTTCTGAAGTCGTCTTTTAGTGCCACATTGAAGTTCGCCCATGACTGAGCTTTAGCAGTTGCCACAACTTTTTTTACGTCCTTTTCAGCGTAGAGTCATCAGGAATCAAAAGTTAAATTTCCAAGTCAGGCTTGGTAGGTTTTTTTCTTCTCGTTTACAAGCATTTGCAACTTTTTGGTCCACCAAGGAGTGGAGTGCCTGTCTGATCTCCGCCAATGCGTTTCAAACCGCAATTTTCAGCCGCAGCATTGATGATGTCTGTTTTGAGTAAGCACCACTCAGTTTCAATGTCAAACTTAGTCGATGGAATTTGAGAGAACTTCAGGTACATGCTGTCTGCAAAGTTTTTAGCCATAGTCCTGTCTTGCAGTTTCTTCTACTTTATCTGAAAAACCTTACATACTTTAAGAGTGGGATTAATTTTGACCCACTCCTAAAATGGGTCAAAATTTTGACCTACTTTTCAATATCCTAGATAGGTGAAAGTTGACAGACTGACAGTCAGCTACAAATTTCAGTATATTTTATTTTGAAAGCTTGATGTCACGTAATTATCACAGAATTTGCATGTGAAATGGTCGAATTTTTTCTGATAGTGTTTTGTGCATTTCTTCTACTTATGGATTGATTGCCCAAATAGATAAAATGGAGTGAGCCAAGGGGTGCAGCCACCATTATTTTTTTGTAGTAGCAGTGGTGAACCACCCGGAATATCCACTTAACACATTTATCACAGACGTTTTTCTTATAGACTGTGGAAAGTAATTCATAAAATTTGAGAATAATGCTAGATGCATTAACACAACAATCTCTTCACGTGTTTGTTTCATTTATACTACATATTTAAAAGGTTGTGCCTAAAAACAACTTTCTTATTAATATCTTGTTTTGATGCTGACCAGTCCAAGGTTCCCACTAATGACATAGACATAGATAGTTTCTGGAATCTGGATTTTGAAGTAACTATGTCCTCTAATGCACGGATGTCCAAAACACCACCTGTGGGCCGCACGTGGCTCTCAGAATATATTTTTGCTTTCAGCCATCATGTCCACCTCCGGTACTCTAGTTGGTGAGTTCGCCTCCCACTCGTGCCGTGTGGGTTCAGTTTAGGGTCTGACACCGCG